>JAKJXP020000037.1:138582-160063 GCA_022225965.2 Diatrype stigma | reverse complement strand
GTCGTCCCCCCCCCCCCCCCCCCCCCCCCTCACCTTTTCGAAGATATCTATGGCCGGATCGGTAGCTCAGCTCTACATCTCCCTTCCTTGCAAGACAATTGTTTTTTGTTCTGCTTGCTCTAATATTCTAGCAAATAATAACAGCATATCAACTGAAGATTCTTTAGGTCTCGAATAGATGGACCTTTGAGACTTGCCATGTTTTTGCTTTATGCCCAAGATCAGGTCAAAATGCTGCCATGTTTTGGATGTAGACTCAAGAATCATCAAGAAAGGGGAAGCTTTGGCACGGTTGGAACAGTAGAGAACTGTGCCAAAGACGACCGGACCTTAGTTGGCCCCGGAAGTCAATATATAACTCGCATGCCCACACTAGACGGAGAAGGTAGGTTCACTCTAAGGTTTTCACGCAGGATCTTTTGTTTCACACTTATCCAAGACAGGATTCATGGGCAGAGGCAGCTGGCGTTCGATCACTTCTGGCATCCTGGTGGAGAAAGAAGTTGCCATTCACATAGACCAAAATGGTACTGAGGGCAGGGCACAATCAAGTTTGTCAGTAGCTTCTACCATTTGCACAGTACCAAACCGAAAAGCAAGGCTACGAGATCAGTCTTACAAGTTCCACCCACCATTTTCCAGTATGGGGCAACATAGTGGGATGCAAGGCCCAAGGTCCGAAAGCCCACTGGGAGAGACGAAGGCCGACGATAGTATCCAATTCTTAGTTGAGCTTTTTCGGCAGCCTCCTCCTGAGAGCCATATGCCTAAGATGGACGATTCCAATGACAGATCACTGGAAGACGAGAAGTGGAAACGATTCAAGCTATTTCGCAGGGCACGAAAGCAGCATCACGCTCCACCTCTCGTCCTCCCTGATACAGCTGTCCCAGCAAAAACGATGGGAGGGTACAGTCATATCGCCATATCTATACCATCCGAATACTCTTATTTGAATCTTATCCCTGGGGCGAAAAACACGCAGGAGTCGGCGCCACTGAACGCGGCAAATACACAGGCGTTCGACAGAAGGTATAGTCTATCTGACTATACTCCCACGACGCTGCACACAATTGCCGAAGACCGGAGCCTAGAAGAATCGGTATCTCTGGAAAAAGAATTTCAGCGTGAAATCGAACGGAGATTCAGCTCTGACTATTCCAGTCAAAAGTTAGACCCAGTAACTGAAGAGCATGAACCAGCGGAGACATCCTCGCGGATGATTACACAGCCCACGGAACGGACGCAAGCGACAGGGGGGTTGAATCTACGCGATCTTCCAATGCGTTCCATCTCATCGCAATCTCCAAGGCTAGAAATGCAGGACTCGCACTTAAGTAATCAGTCAGAATCGCAAAAGCTGGCAGGTTTACAAAGATCCATGACTCCAATAAGGGAGGAACCAGAAGTGCAGCCGGAAAGCATACCGGTACGAGAGACGGAGAGAAGGGCCTCCATATCTGACTTGGGCAGATCCGAGGCCGAAACAGCAACGAATTGTAGCACAATTGCCCCTATTACCAATAAGCCCCCTATACAACAGCCAGCGCCATCTGACCCGACTGAACCTATCCGAAAATCCGGCGATGAAGGGTCGGAAGAAGAGACGTCACCACTGGCAAGAGTCAAGGTGATTGAACCACCTCCGTTCCTTGTTGGAAAGAAGCAGAGTCATATTTCTTCGCGCGCCTCGATTGACGAGAGGCTTTTATCAACGAAACCCTTGCCTGTGCTACTCAGTACGCATATGGCTGGTACCATCCCAAAGATCATAGTGACTGCCCCGCCACCTCAGCAGGAGGACCAGCCACCTCTACCTCTACCCCCTAGAGTTCCTGCTCCTCTTCCGCAACCTGAGGATCAAGCCAACCCCTCTATCACAACCGATGAATTTCCCGTATCACATCATGAAGTACGGGGAGTACAGGAAGTACAGGAAATGCAAATAGAAAAGCCGAAGAAGGCCAAGGTTGAGCGGATCAGGATTCGGTTAAGACCAGAGACTCCCCCGGATCCAGATGTTCAACACCCCACACTGCCCTTACAAGATGATGGCGCAAAACCTCATATCCAAAGTCACACATTTCAGGATTCGAGGGCGGGCTATGGCGAAAGCCCATGGCCGGCAGTACCCATTACAAGCAAAACACAGGAGCAATTTTCAGGAGACTGGGTCAACAACACCCCCCTGACTGGCCAAACGTCCGCTTCCGGACCAACACAAGGTGCATCTCACGACGAGGTACCGCCGTATGACTTACCACAACTCTGGTCAGGTTTCCCATCACTCTCGGCGATCCCTACCTCACCTGAACTTCAAAGACATAGGGAAAAACAAAGAAGGGAAGCAATGAAGGAGAAGGAGAGCGAAGACTCCCCTGAAGCGACATCCAAGGAGCAGACTGAGAGCGATCCACTGTGGCTGTCACGACAAGAACTTGTTCTGAAGCTAGAGAGGATGACAGATGCTCGCCTGCAGGACATGGACCGGCGAGTGCGCAGCCTCGAACGGCACGACGAGACGTGGTCTCAATCCGTGGTGCCCCTGATGCAGAACCTGAACAACCTTCTCGAGAAGCAGAACAGACTGTTACAGTCCCAGAACCATACCCTATCCCAGTCTTTGTCTCAGGGACCCGAGTTGTTGTTGTCATCGTCGTCCCAACGTCGCTCTCGGCGGCAGCCTAGGGAGTCCGACCCGCTGATGAATACCATTACTCCTTCCCCTTCTCCACCAGCACCGGGGGAACCGGGCTCGTCCTCCTGTCGGCGCGCGCACACTATCTCTGGTGAGCAGTTTCGCCCTCACCGGCGCCGGTCGTCGTCGTCGTTCGGGGCTCGCCGCCGTATTGCAGATAGCAGTAGTGATACCTATAATGGTGATGGTGATGGCGAACGCTCCCAGAGTCCCACTCTGACAGAGCAATCGCAGGGCCCTTCTCCCCCGGACACGGGGGTTCTGCAAGGCGGCGAGGAGGGCTGCCACGAAGGCATAGTTGAAAGGCGAAGAACAGAGCTCGAGGAACGCATTGGCCGGACTCCACCAGGAACAGGAGCGGCGATCAAGCCGGCGGTGGAAGCCACAGTGGCATCATTAACACAGCGACAGCGGCGGCAACCTGAACATCATCATCATCATCATCAACATCGTCGTCGTCATCAACAGCAGAAGCAGCAGCACCAGGAATGGCGGGCCGAAAGGGGGAAAATGGGGGAATCCTCTCGTGGCAGCGACGACAGACCAGCAGCCAGAGACAGATCGCGGTCCGGATCCGCTGCTAGCAGCAGCCATAGTCAAGGCAATACGTCTACGAGCAGCATCTACTCCAACGACGTGTCTGAGGATATCCTCGTTCCACATGACACAGATGGGAATAGGGCTTCGTATGATCGTGTGGCTATAGAGGATGGTCTCGTGGGAGAACACGGCATACTCTAGCCTCCAGGTAACCCCCTTCCTCCCTCCCCTCCTCTATCACAATGCCAGAGCTAGTTACTGTACTGTACCATTTGCAAATAATATATATAATTCTCGTACTTTTGAAACCTACATACTGTACACCGGGGCTCCCCCGGATAACAATCCGAGTATATACACACGTCTTGCAGTCGGCATTAATGTCACCGTTGATCTCGTCCTGGAAAAAAAGAAAAAAAAAAAATTCCAGAAGTGCTGCTATACAATGTAGGTAAGCTTCGTGCGACTTCACGACCAGTACGAGAATTCTTGGTGTGGTAGAACGAACTGCTGGCGGGGGGAGACCGATAACAGAATGTAACCCGATCTCTAACTCGATCTCTATAAGCTATAGGGGGTGTAGTCCAAGTCTGTATACCTGGCTAAGTACTCTAGGTATAGAGCAGCCCTAGACTGACCCCTATAGTTTTCGGGTAGTCCATTGGTTTGTACTATGTATGGCAGCGCGAATGTTTTCCCCAGTGGGTTGATTTCTCTTACAGGTTTCTCATACCATTCCGTCATGTCATCTATTCAGCCTTCAGGGGCTAAGCGTGTACCATACTATGGTAGTAAAGAGTAGGTAGTATGTATCGTGCGTAGTCCTTGCCGGAGTCCACGTTCTGAGGTTGACCCCATAAGGTCGGGTGTGTGGCTGTCGGGGTATCTGATGTTAGGTACTACTTACCTACCTAACCTAACTACCTGTAGCTGCTGTAGTAGCTAAGAACGGGGCCTAACTTAGCCAACTAGCGGATGATGATCCCTGCGTAGTCCCGACCTGGTCTGCCTGGTCTGCGGCAGGCCAGGCAGACCGTCTGCCTGGCCTGCCGCAGTGCCGGGAGCCCCCAAATTGCGTGACCCACACCTGCCACACGTTCCTACAGTCTACGTAGTACTGATGCCGTTACTTGCCGTTACTTATGTCAGCCGCCAGCAGTCACCGTATGTCGTATCAGCGGATGTAGGAAATATGTCACAGCCCTTTGCCTGATTGATTACTTGGACCTTCGGCCAGTTAATCATCCCAAAGGACGGACCATATCGCATGGGCACCAACACAACCAAGATTTGACCTCCGCCTGGAACAACAACTCAGCGCACCGTATCCACCGGCAAGCAGTCTTACCGCTACTGTGGACAAAAAGATCTCGAGCCGTTGGAAGCCTAAAAGGGAAGAGACACCGTCGACCGTCTACAACTACCGGTACACGCGATACGATTGCACGACCAGCACTCGGGTTTCACCTTGTCCTACCAAACCGACCTGTTCCCGTTACCTCTGTGTCTCGGATCATCGGTTTCGCGGTTGTTCGTGCGTGCGCGTGTGTGTAGCCGCCGTGTGTGAGACAAAAAGACGATAGGAACAAAGACAGACAAGATCGTTGCGTGGCGAGGTTATGACGAATTACTCGACTATCTCTCATGGCCACGATTCGGACGCGGCATCTGGGAATACTGGCGATATGTCAAGGTGCGTTTTCGAGACGGGGGAGAGCTGGGATAGAGTCCTCAGGACAAACAAGCTCTCGAACTAGGAATATCTTTGCTCACCACGAAATGCGACTCGTAGGAACCGGCGAGGTCGAGGCTACCTGAAAGATGGAGGATATGGTGGGCAGGCGACCATGCTGAGTAGCATCATTAACCTCCTTAACACAAGTACGTGGTATACCCGTGACCCGTTAGCCAGGAGTGCTTCGAGCCCCCCTGCAGAATGCTGACACGGCGCGTTCCTGTGCAGTCATCGGCGCCGGTACCCTCGCGATGCCCTCGGCCATGTCCCACTTCGGTATGACCCTGGGAGTGATCGTCATCGTTTGGTCCGCCTTCACCTCCGCCCTCGGTCTCTACCTCCAGTCCCGATGCGCCCGCTACCTCGACCGGGGCACGGCCTCGTTCAGCGCCGTAGCCCAGATGACGTATCCGAACGCGGCGATCATATTCGAGGGGGCTATAGCCGTCAAGTGCTTCGGCGTGGCCGTCTCGTACCTGATCATCATCGGCGACTTGATGCCGGGTGTCATCGAGGGCTTCGACAGCCGCGCGACCGCGATACCGTATCTAATGAACCGCAACTTCTGGATCACCATATTCATGCTCGTCATCATGCCCCTGGCCTTCCTGAGGCGTCTAGACTCGCTGAAATACACTAGCATCGTAGCCTTGGTCGCTATCGGATACTTGATTGTGCTCGTTGTCTATCACTTTGCCTCAGACACCCTGGCCCCACGAGACAAGGTCCGCTATGTGGGCTGGGGAGGGCCCATCGAGGCGCTGAGTGCACTGCCCGTGGTAGTTTTTGCTTATACGTGCCATCAAAACAAATTCTCCATCCTCAACGAGCTGAAAGACAACTCCCCTTCTAGGTAAGTAGCCCCTGGCTTGATATGTCCATGAATGGGTCCTGACCGTTTCCATAGTATCATGGGAGTTATCACGGCGAGTATTGGATCTGCTGCGTCTGTCTACGTACTAGTTGCGATAACTGGATATATGACATTTGGCAATGATGTCGAGGGCAACATTGTCTCAATGTGTAAGTTCCGCTTCCCTCTAGTCCTTTTTGCTCTCACAGGATATTCATATTTGTGTCGCACAGACCCCCCTTCGACTGCTTCGACAATCGGAAAAGCAGCTATCGTCGTTCTGGTTACCTTCTCCATCCCCCTCCAAGTGCACCCATGCCGAGCATCTATCTACGCGGTGACGCAGTGGCGACCGAGCGGCAGCTCGCAGGCGCGATCGAACTCGCCCGGGTCCCGCTCGCTCCTCGCACCAAGCCAGAATCGAAACGGCGACCACAGCTCCGGCGCCGAGATCTCTGACGCGGTCTTCGCGTGGCTGACGTCGGTCATCCTCATACTGGCGTACATCACGTCCCTGACGGTATCCTCGCTCGAGCGGGTGCTGGCCTTCGTCGGCAGCGTCGGCAGCACCAGCATCAGCTTCATCCTGCCCGGCATCTTCTACTGGAAGATCTCGCACCCGGACTCGGGCCACCAGCAGCGGCTGGCCAAGGAGGACGACGACGCCACGAGCCGCAACGCCGCCGATGATGATTCGGACGACGATGTCGGCGGCAACGACGGCGACGGGCTGCTCGGCGCGAGCACTGGGAGCATCCGCAGCATGGGCAGCGGCGTCAGCGGCCGCAGTGCCCGCAGCGGTCGCGGCAGGAACGTGAACTCGCCCTGGCGGTGGCGCACCAAGTGGAGGTGGAACATGGAGCACCTGACCGAGGCGTTCCTCCGGCAGGCGGCCGGGTTCCTGGCCGTCTACGGCGTCTGCGTGCTGGTCGTGTGCTTGACGCTCAACACGATCGGCAGTATCAAACATTGAAGATTTGCAGTAAGCTGGGACAACGCGCATGTCGAAATTCGAGATTTGAAGTCGAAACTGAGGCCGAAAACGAAAATGGAGTTTCCGTACAACAGCCTGATGTTAGAATCTAGGTATACGAATCTAGGTATACTATCATACTATTTCATTACCATTGTTCATATTTGGCATGTCTTGGGAGTTCTGGAGCGGCATTGGAGGGTTTCGTTTCGTGCATCTCTGTAGGTAGGTAGGTTTACATAGGCGGTATTTATCTGGATATATCGATGTGGCGGTCATTGTACTCACAAATTGGGCCAGTAGATAGGTTTTCCAAATGATGACTTGTTACATTGGATGATGCTATGTTCTTGTCATACTGGTGATGAGACTGGCAACTATAGTATGGATGGATATCTGCCTGCTCTATTCCCCTCTTATCAAACCCCTTTGTGTTATTTCTGCATTTCCACTCGGTTCGGCCCAGCTAATGAAATCACAAACTATCACAAACTTACACACTACCTACCTATATGTAAGTACTATATAGTACATAAGCGTCGTGCTTCCACTCCAGATATACTACTATATGTATGTATGTACATGGTAGGTTGGTTATAGGGGGTAGAGCTACTGTGATCGGCCCTAGGGGGTGGCTACAGTGAGGGGTCGGGGGTGTAGGTTGTTACATCTGATCTGTCAGTGACGCATTCCTTAGCTCGAATGGAACCCGATTGGCGGGGTCAATTTTCAGGGACTTTGGCGGGATGTTGCCCCACCATCTGATCAGAAAAGATTCCTACCACCTTCTAATTATCTGATTATCCAGCAGCTGTCTGCGTCCTTACCTCCCTATATTCACATTTGTACATATTTAACAGTACAACCAAATCTAGTTTTTCACGTTCAAGGTCCGCATCCGCATCTCTTGAAACTTCCGACTTCCTCTCAACATCTCCCAACTCCGCGCTTACCTCTTTACCTCACGTAATATCTACAAATATATCCCCTCAAACCCCCGCCCACCATGGCTGCCCCTCACCGGCCACAAGACGATGATATCGACGATATGCCCGAGACGCTCGACGCCGAGGATGCGCTCGAGGAGTACGACGAGGCGGCCGAGGGCGGCATGGACCTCGACGACGAAGACGAAGACCGGGAGGAGATCATCCTGCAGAACGACAGCATAGCCTACTTCGACGCCCACAAGGGCAGCGTGTTCGCCATCGCCCAGCACCCCACCATACCGTCGCTGATCGCCACCGGCGGCGGCGAGGGCGACGAGGACGACGCCCCCGGAAAGGGCTACGTATTCGACACGTCCGCCGTGGCCGGCCGCCCCGTGTTGCCCGCTAGCTATCACTCGGACCCGGGCGCCGCGCAGCAGCTGCAGCAGGCGCGGTCGACGGAGCTGACCCCGCTGTTCGCCATTGATGGACACACCGACTCGGTCAATGCGCTGGCCTTCACGCTGCCGCGCGGCGAGTACCTGGTATCGGGAGGTCTCGACGGGCGGCTGCGCACCTACCAGGTCTCGGTCGACGCGCGCAACAAGCCCACGCTGGCGTTCGTCGCCGAGGCTCAGGAGGTGCCCGAGATCAACTGGGTAGCGGCGTGCCCGGCGCCGCAGTACGCCAACGCGATCGCGATCGGCGGCTCCGACGGCTCCGTCTGGATCTACACCATCGATGGCGCCGACCCGGCCGGCAACCCCCTGCAGATCGTCCAGACCTACTTCCTGCACGCGCCCGCGCCCTGCACAGCGGGCGCCTGGTCGCCCGACGGCCAGCTCCTCGCCACCGTCGCCGAGGACGGCTCCCTCCACGTCTGGGACGTCTGGGGTGCCGCCGCCGCCGCCGGCATCTCCAACGACAACGGCCAGACTGTCGTGTCGCTGACCGACGCCGACTCCCGCTTCGCCGTCGAGGGCGGCCTGTACAGCGTGGCGGTCGACCCGCGCGGCGGGGCTTTCGTCGCAGTGGGCGGCGCCGGCGGGGCCATCAAGATCGTGGGCCTGCCGAGATTAAGCGGCGACAAGAGCAACGCACAGCAACAGGCACCGCAGAACAGCCGCCAGACCAAAGCGAAAGCGAAAGGCGCCAGCGGCACGGGGAGCCAGGCCGGCGTGATCCTCGCGGACCTGGCGGTGCAGCGCGACAGCGTCGAGACGCTGGCCTTCAGCCCGCACCAGCCGCTGCTGGCGGCGGGCAGCGTGGACGGCAGCGTGGCCGTGTACGACGCGTCGCGCGGGTTCGCGGCGCGCAAGCTGAACGAGGGCGCGCATGACGAGTACAGCGTCGTCAAGGTCGAGTTCGTGCCCGACGCCGGCGACGGCTGGCTGCTGACCTCGTGCGGCATGGACGGCGCCGTCAAGCGCTGGGACGTGCGCAGCCACCAGGTGTCCGGGGCCGCGAGGCCCACCGGCGTGGTTAAGGCCGACCCCGCGCGGCTGGTCAAGGAGTGGCGCGGGCATCGGGGCGAGGGCGAGGGTGGCGGCGTGCTGGGCTTCGTGCAGGGCGCTACGGGCGAGAGGGTCGTTACGGCGGGCGATGATGGCCTTGCGCTGGTTTTTGAGGCGTGAAGCGAGTGAGTGAGGCTGGGGGGCGGGTATCTTGTGTTACTTATATTAGATCGGGGTAAGAAGGATGGTGGTGGTGGTGAGGAACACCTGCTCTAGTTCAGTTAGGCGTTGAGGTTGGGTAAACAAAGAAGCCCCAAGAAGGGAATGAAGAATGGCGTTATTGCGATGATTTCTTTACATTGCCCGGGCTGTGTAGTGCATGGTTCTGTTCTGCATGTGCTGTATTTCATGTCCATTTCACATGAACACTGCGCTTACATTAACGAAGAGGATGCCATGACTATTCTATACTAGCAAGTAGGTGATAAACAAAGGGGGCAAGAAAGCAATCGACGCCCATGTTCTGGGTCAAGTCAACCAACAAGGTTTCACCGTTTGATTCTAGTTCCCTTTGGAAGTCGGGATGGAAGGAAGACATAACACATCTTGAACCTATCCAGGTACCTAGTGTGTAATATCCCTAACTGATTCGATAAACATGAGCACCGCTGTGTACTTAAGCATATATTCTATTCGCACCCCCTCCCCCCTTTTTCACTGTCGAAAAATCCCCCGCTCCACCCACGAACAAAGTGCTTTGCTAAACTCCAGCTCAAAAACACCACGACCCCGCGGAAAATTCCATCCTAAATAAACATCACCTCCGCCAGGGACCCGAATTGACAGTGCATGGAGCCCACAGAACTCTAATCCCATTTCTCGCTGGTCTGCATATGCTTCCACCCTGCTGTATCGCTGTGCTCCCCCCCTCCCCTCCCGAGGCGCGTGTATCGGTTCTTTATTTCGAGCAAATATCTTATAGTCTATCATTTGGCGGGCGAGTTGTCGAAGTCATCAAGCAGACTCTGGTAATGCGGCTGAAAGGTCCGAGGATCTACGGGACCATCATCCGCTGACGGTGGCGTCGCCGGCGCATCATCTCGCACTTTCCCCTTCCCCTTGTCTAGGGTCTTGGTATTCTCGCCACTTGACGTAGCAGGCTTCTCGGGATTTTCTTTGGTAACGTCCTTGTAGGGGGCGCCCTTGTCCGAGACAGATTCATCCGAATTCTTCTCGTTGGAATTGGTGTCGGATGGCAATGTGAGTGACGTCTCGAAGCTATCCCCAGACCACAGCGACGCGATCTCGCTCAGCTCCGATCTGGCGAAGGTTGTCTCGGATAGTTCTAGGCTAGGCGCGGTACTAGATGATTCCGTCGTCTTGGACGAGTCCGAGTCCTTCGCGAATTCACTCGTGGACTCCTGCGTCTGCGTGGAATCCCTTGACAACGGTGGTTTTGTCGATGAGGATGGTATTGGTTTGTCGTGCAGCTGAATGGTGACGTGGTACCCCTTGCGCGGCTCCATGGGATCGTGCTTGTTGAATATGACATTCATCGGTTGGAACTCGTTGGTTTTGCTGTTGATCGCCCATTCGATAGATGACTTTTTGAGGACCTGGTCGAAGGGTCCGCTAATCCTGGCGACTAATGGCATGATTGCGTTTGTTGGTAATTGCTGATATGTGGTGGTTATCTTTAACAACCCTTGCTATTGTTGGAATCGCGTATATGATACCAGAGGTACAGGACGTGTGAGGCCAGGCTTTTCCTGGGCCTGATAGATGATAGTATATACGATCAAGGGACAGACTGCGATGCAGTACGATATTAGATGGTAAGCAGTGAAAAGCTCCCAAGTATACATGTAAATCCAGGGGGGTTGTGATGAGGGTGATCATCAGTTGTAGTAGAGCGAGACCGGATATATCAATGTAGCAAGATGAATGGGTGTGAAATCCATTCGTGCTCTCAGTTGTCTCAAGTTCCGGGGTTCCTGGCTTTATATAGTGGGCTGTATTTGAGTTCAGGAGACCGCTCTCGTGGAACCTTGCTCGTCAACTAGTCCTCATCTAGTTCTATAGCTGCAGAGACACTTGAGACCAAGGTCGAATCTTCGGGTGATAGCTTGTTTGAAAAGTTTAATAGTGTTTCTGCCTTTAGTCCCACGTCCTAGGAGCAGTTCTTGATTGATATGGCCCGTAGATTGCCGACAAATACGTATAAAGGCACGATGTACTTGTGGCACAGTGTCACCATTTTCACTCTGTTTACCTTCGATAAATATATAAGCTTTGGAACCTCAAATATATCCCATGTAACTTAGTGGTCACGGGGCAAGCTGGTAATCACGGAACTTAATGATCGTTCAAAATAGTGTCTACTATAAAGGGGTACCATATAGTAGCTGCCATGTAGTTTATAGCTTACTCCAGCTGTATGGCAATTATGAACTCAACCTCGCTCATTTCAGCATTGATGGGGAAGATGTTTCATCTAGCTATGTTATAATGCTCGTCCCGAACGAAGGCTAGTCACGACACGGGATATTAGTTCTATTAATCCCACCCCAACGTATTTCGTTCTTACGATTTCTTGATGGCTTTAGCCTACTTCGACTTGCTATAATGTTATTCTATAGGATGCCTGGTATTACCCCAAATCTTTTGGGTACGTATGCGTGCGGGAACTCGCGTCGATATCTCGCTTCCTTCTTGTTAGCCCACAGCTTCATCTGTGCAACAGCAACCAAGATGAATACGGCTGTAGCCCAGCTGCGACTGACGAGAAGGATGCCGGCCCATGCCAACGCCTCCAACATATGGTTAGGGCATGTAACCCAGGCAAATCCTGGTCCAGCTGGGATTTGACGCTTTGTGGTTCCTACAGGGCGCAGGGAGCGCTGGATCAGGTGGATGTATGTATTCAAAGATACGCCAAGCAAGAAGAGCAAGAGGCCGAGATAGGTTAGGGGAGACATAGAACCATCTGAAGCAGTGGTGATATGGGCCGAAGGTGTGTAGCTGAACCAAGCCAGTAGGGCACCCGAAAGTATCCAATAGTGGGAGCTGTTCTTGAAGACGTTCCGCAGCGGCATAGTGGCGTTTGAGAAGCGATGCACGAACATCGACTCTAGCTCTCGTTTGACAAAATGTGCCATGACCATATACAAAGTCAGAGTCTGTGATGGCGTAGGATCCGACAGGCGCAGCCTGTATATGAGCGGATGGAGAGCGAGGGGTCCCAGGTATTCAATGACATAGACCGTCCGCCAACCGAGTTGAGGACCTGGAAGGAAAAATGATGGTGTCAGCATATCGGCTCTCAATGGGACATTTCAGTTGTGATCGGTCGTGGAAATGGCCCTTTAGGTTTCGCTTCCCCATACCTAGATCTTTGACAAATAGCTGCATATCATTACTCAGACCAACTGTCTTCACAGTGCTGTCATTGTTCTCAATGGCTTTACTACCGTCTCGCCCAAGCGAGATACGGAGGCGGTGTATGGAGCAGCCAGCCGCTTTAGCTAGTTCATTATGAAGCGCAGCGGCCGAGTCGGATGACCGAACGGAAATTCGTGACGGGAGGCCTTTTATCGGTTTGCCTGCTAATATGTAAGTCATTGACAAGATCAAGGGGTTCGACGTTGATTTTACCTCTAGGGAAGACGTTGAGAGTAATAGAGGGATCCATTTTGATGCTGACTTATATTTGTTCGTGTCAAGAATGAGCGAGACATGAGTATTGAAGTCGAAGATGATTGAAAGAAATGATGATTTATTGTTTTGCCCCAAGGCGGCACAGCGCGGCCTCGCGCCTCTTGCATTCGCACCGGGTGCCGCGGATACCAAAGTCATCCCCTAACCCCTGACCCCTAACCCCTCCTAGTGATGCGTCTAAAATCTGATTTTGCTTTCTTTCTGTCGCTGCAGACATCTCCGCTATAAAGTAAATGTTATTCCACCCATGATATTGAGGTTGACATCTCTTATCACTTGGCAATAGAATCCTCTGGTTGTGTTGGGCTTGCTTGCCGACTTGCACAGGCCTGTCGATCATTCCGCTCATCAATGTTTCCTGCTCGAGTATGAGACTGAAGAAATACGGAAGGAAAACCATCTTTGACCCCATTCTTTCACTTATTTTTAGCCCTGTTTACAAATAAAATATTTACTTTCCTCCCTATACCGGTATGAGTACGGATTTAAAAGATATAACAACACTGTTTTCACAATGCATCCCTTGACGTAGATGGCCAATGTCTTTTCGCTAAGGCCGGCACTATCTCCCTCGTTTATTGTAGCAGGTCAGAAGTGAGATGTATAGTGGCGCGTATATCTATATAACAATGCTCTACCCCTTTCCATTGTACAGCTTCTAGCCTCATTTTCCTTCCTCGGTGATCCATCACATCAAATAACGTTAGGGCCTCTATTTATCGTGATAGAATGAAACGGTATATTGAACGAACATGTTTTATAATCTAGTCGTATATTGGCGCGTTTCTCCGGAGTGCTATCTGCTTGGGATGTCAAGGTCGTAGTCGATTCTATGAGAGTATGCATAGTCGTTATGCATCTGTCCGAAAATGCCTTGTGATATCGTGGGATGAGTGAGGATTGGGCTGTTCTCACGGCCCCGAGCTTTCCCCTATTCTACTCATCGGCCATAGCTCTGCGCCCTCGGATGCCCAGCCATGATGCTCTTAGCGGTCGCTCTATGACCATGGCATTCCTAGATGTGGGAAGGTGGCGCAGATGGCCAAGTGTTCCGCATGTAATCAAACGAGCGTGATCTGCTCCAGCTCACCTTCATCCTCTGGCCAGAGTTGGCCCTCCATCACTCCGTACACGTAAGCCGGCGCGACAAGCCGGAAAGCATTTCCGTCCTGTCGTAGGACGAAGGGCCAATCCGAACCCGCTAGTAAGAAGACCTGGTCGCCCTCCTGACATGTGCGGTATGCTAAGCCCAGATAGCCATTATCTAAGAGGAACAGAGCATAATGGGAAGCAACCTCGATCATCACGTGAATCTCCAGCACTCTATTGGCGAGGGTGTCTGGTTCGCCCATTATCCCAGAACGTATGAACTCGCACACAGCACGGGTCGGATCAGTTGACGCTCCACTGAGATGAGTACCTAGAGCTTCCTGAGAAATCCGACTATTTGGATATAGCATGGTATCGAACCAGTCCACGAAATGATCGTAATTAATTTCCCAGTAACGTAGTAAGTGATGAAAAGCCATGACCCTGTATGCAGCGTATCGAGGCTCTTCGCCTGTTGGGTAATTGGACAGTGCTGCCACTTTCCGACACCATTGTCGGCATATGTAGATAAAGTCTTGCGAGTCTTTCGATTTCCAGATTGGCGGTTCCGCTCGTGAAGAGGCTCCTTGATATATAAGCCTTCCTAGATGCTTCGCTCGCACAACTAGGCGGCCGAGACTTGGTGATGCCACAAACACATGCCTTGAATTTCTGCCTGCAGAGAAAGATTTTGTTGTAGGCCCAAGATGGGTACCGTGATTTATGCCTTCGCGATCTAGGTAGAACACCCCTGACATATCCAGGATTGTGCTACCATCATCCGGTGCTGTATGCCAGTCTGGTACCCATGACGGCAGCTTACTACCCTCGTTACAAGGAAGTACGGTCATTAAGATATCGAGCCTTTTCCTATCGCGGAGATAGGATGTCGCCAGGTCTTCCAAGACGTCGGCAATGGGTCTAGTATAGTCGGGTGGCGATAGCAGTATACCACTTGCGCGTAAGATCGAGTAGATGCTATAAACCTTGTCGTGTGGGATGGTGCATTGGAATCCCCTGAGACAGCCAAGTAGATAGAGATCTTTGTGTCGCGTACCGGGGTCTAGATCGTCCCAAGCCCTAGCTTCATATATTTGGTCAGGGTCGAATGTGAGCTCGCGCTCCCTAACCAGATCAAATATAACCATGCGGCTGTGAATGAGCGAGGAATTCTTCAGCGTATACCAAAGCACATCCCGGGTTGATTTGGACAACGATTCCCAATCTGTTGAAGCGCACCCACGCTTCACGATGCACTTATTCGAAGTAGCAAACTCCTGTGTTGTCCATGCCCTTGAGAACCAAGGATCGTTAAGGAGCGAGTCGGCCTTATAGGATACTAGCTTAGAAAATTAGGGGTTCCATTCCTCGACCAGTGTATAGTGCGGTCTTGCAGCTCATCGACTAGAATCGATACACTTACGAGGCACTACCAGATTGTCAGTACGACATCTGATCATTTCTGGCAGTAGCCTGCCATAGCGGTTTAAGAAATGCGCATAGCAGATCACGACTGTAGACGAATTGTTTCCTGTTCCTAGCCAGACGATCACGCACGACGCTTTGTGGTAGATCTGGCCCATGAGCGGGATCTGCTCGTTCCGTTCCGCCGTACCCGTGTAGGTCTGATCAATGCAGATGGCATCCACCCAGAGCGTCCGGGTCCGGTGGAAGCGCCGTAGCCGGCGTAACATTTTGCGGCAGTTGGGGGTGACAAGCAAGTCCTGACCATTGCAGACTATGGTACAGTCGCCGGCCGGCGCTCCCCAGACGTAGGATATAGCCTCGTATTGCTCATCGGGGTCACCAAGCACGATCTCCCGGGTCTTGCACCTTATAGAAGCATCGCGCCGCCCGAACGATGGCAGGAGGTCCAGGACGCGGATCCCGCGGTGCAGGCGAAGAGGCGTGTGTTGTAAGGGTTGCGGCGCCATCCTTCGATAGCAGTAGGCCGAATGCGGTGTGCGGTAGGTGATTATGATGGCGTAACCGACGATCACATAGAGCAGATCGCAAAATGAGTAGAAATGATTTGGACGCGCGGGTATCAGCTGGTAGTTATGATCAACAAGATTGAGGGGTTTGAGGCGAAGCGTTCGACAGAATCCAACCTTGGTGGCTTCGGTGTGCCTTGGTCGCCAAAGTTTTCAGGCATATTGTGAGATCACACATCACTCACGATTTTGCTAATCACCTAATTCCAAGCCTGCATAGCCCAGCGAGTCCTGGTACTAAACATGAGTATAATTGGACAGATATACGAGGTCACGTTACGATAGGCTGCGAACGGGCTCCCGATGTATTTGTACTTTATTATTTAAGCTTTATCCAAGGCTGCTAGTAGCAATGGCACTTAAGGGCAAATCGCATTGAAAGGCCAAGTACGTACTGCCCCGTTACACAGCGTTCTCCACCGCCAATCCCTGCTTCTTAACCAGGTTGAGGGCCTTGCGCTTGGCGGTGCCGACGCCGGCGATGCCGTGCTCCTGGTTCTCGCCGAGCCAGGGCTTCTTGGACTCGCCGAGCATGCTGCCGGCGAGGAAGTAGACGACGAGGCCGAGGATGATGCAGACGAAGGCGATGGGGTAGAGGAAGTGGATGGCGTAGCCGAAGACGTGGATGCCGATGATGGTGCCCCAGAAGTTGCCGGTGAGGAGGGAGATGTTGAAGAAGGCGGCCGAGGCGACGCGCAGCAGCAGCGGCACGACCGAGTAGAAGAGGCAGAGGGCGAGCGTGAAGCCGGCCAGGTAGCCGCCCTCGGCGCCGCTCCAGCTGGCCTCGCGGAAGCTCTCGCGGTCGAAGATGGCGGCCTGCACGCCGTTGATGAGCATGCCGAACAGGCCCAGGAACGACAGCACCTCGTACATGGGCCGGCGGCTGACGAGCCACTCCTCGAAGGTGTTGGTCAGGCCGTAGCAGGTGGCGCCCAGCAGGGCAAACAGGTCGCCCTTGAGCATGTTCTCGGCGTCGTAGGCGTTGATGCCCTGCAGGTAGTCGCTGGCGAGCAGGATGCCCATGCCGCCGCAGGCGATGAGGATGCCGAGCACCTGGAACAGCTTGTAGCGCACGCGCAGCAGCAGGAAGGAGAGCACGACGACGACGACGATGGCCCAGAAGTTGATAAGCTGCGCCGACAGCTGGTTCGTATAGCGGTACGCCAGCACGGTGAAGTAGTTGCCCTCGACGTCGATGAAGCTGAGGATGAAGTACTTCCACCCGTCGCGCCACAGGATGCCGAGCCACTTCCGGGGCCCGTACACGTACAGCGTGTAGGACAGGTAGATGAGCGACAGCAGCACGTAGTTGAAGAGCGACTGGAAGGCCGGGATGGAGTTGCCCAGGTTGGCGAGCAGGCTCGAGAAAGTGTTCGTCGCCGTCTGGCAGAGGGCGAGGAACTGGCCCACGACCAGGGCGATCCAGAACTCCTTGGTGGTCAAGTACGAGTACCAGTGCGTCTTCCGCGCCTCCATCTGGTGAAGCCCCTGTCCGACTGCTTCGTTCGTAGCAGCGCCGTGGGCGCCGGCGCTGGCATTGTCACTGCCGCTGCCGCCGGTGATCTGCACGTTCACGGAAGGGCCCTCATTACCGACCACGGGCTTCCTATAGTCGTCCATTTCGAACTGTGGAAGTAACTGCGGAAGTACGCTGTGACGCTACCCCCTTTCTCAGAGATCTCTTGGAAAGTGGTCTGCGAGCGGGACTATTCGGTGTTATGGTAGACGAGTTGAACTATCCCATTCAACCCTGGCTAGCCAATTCGAAGATGCGACCGCGATATTTACTATGCGATGTAGCACGATTTATATGTAGGTTGAGTAAGTCTTTTTGTCACCTACGCAAGCGCAAAGACTTGGAAGTCGCTTGCCGTCGAAATTACCGATGTAAGTAGAAGAGCATCTGTGGTATTGACGAAGACGATGGAATGATCATAGCAAGCACCCTTTTGCAGTAAGGGAAAGGGTCGACGGGAAGAAGCAGAGGCTGGGAGGGACAAGGCGATCACGAATTTGGATGCGGCGAAGTGCGCTTTAAAGCTATAGCTGATGGATGTTCAGCTGTGAAAAAAGAGAGGAGAAAAGGGTTTTCAGTTGCCAAGAGCCTAGTTAGACCGAAGCTTCGGATAGGCTAACCGTAAGGTATCTAACGACCCCTCCAGCGCCCCCCACATCGCTGCGGAGGCGGTCGTGTAACTGTAACCAACATACAGCATATAGCATACAGCATACAACATACAGCATACAGCATACAGCATGGTTACATAGCAGGCGGCCGGCGGCCTTATCGCCTGCCTCTAGCGGCATGTTCCAGGGTCTCCAGGGGCGTGCATGGACTTGGCTGGATTCGATCACAACGCTTTCACACCTTTAGATAAAAATCTCGCGATATCGGAATAATGTCCGCTGGACTGTGTGATATATCGACGAAACAGCCAGACAGCCACAAGCGAGGGATAATTGTCCCTGTTCCCAAGATACTTGGTATATGGTATCTACATTTATACTGAGTTCAGGTGTTACTATCAGATTTGGGTGCTTCTCGGGTCTCCCCCTCGGCGCCACCGACTGTGTGGCATCGACTCGGACACTAGTCTAGCGATATCTTTAGTTTGCTCATAGCTCGACTCACCACCAAATATCCTCGTCAGCCACGACTCGTGCGAACTTCTAGATTCATCACTAGTAAAAGGCGCGTAATAGCTTTCTGCTACAACAACATAGCAGCAGACTGTTCTGCTCGGCGCATTTTGGTTTCTTAAACATTTACCATCTTTTCTTAAGCATGATGAGTTAATCTAGCATTCCATCATATTATGAATCATCAGGTTTATATATAAAACCGCATAGTGAGCAGGAGCTCGATCGTGCATAGACTCAACACCGTCGAGACATCGTATTCATCATTCTTTGGTAAGAGTTTATACAATGAACGCTTTCATGGTATTGGGACGCGGGAAGTAGTCGAAGCCGTTAAATGATCAACCCGGTGTTCACGACGAGACAACGATGTAGAATTAGTATAAGGTACCCGCTGTTCTGATTTTATCATGCTCCTCATGAAACGTATATCAATCGTATAATATGCGTGTCTTGAAAACAGCCCTAACAACTATATAGGCCCTATAAGCTATAGGCATACTCAGAATGTAACTATAGGTTCCTCTTATATATATAAAAACCAAGTGACTCCATCTCAAACAAATCCACAGAGGCGGGGTGTTGTTAGACTTCGAGATTATAGTCCATACTCATGAAGACCTTTCTTCCACCCCTTAACCTCTGCCAAGGTAGCCTTACATGGATTTCTATTCAGCCCCAAGGTCCACTCCAACGCATCCTACCCACTTCGCAACAACAGGGGGCTCTATTCCACGATGCGGGTTTTCAACCGCGATTGATTAGATGATGGTGTCAGCATTGAGAACGCTTGGGCTAGCTCAGCCTTTGTCCCGCAAGCTGATAAGGACGATAATACTTAGGTATGCTAAATATAGCTGACAGCGGCTTGTATTTTTATGTAAGCCTTTGGGTCTTCACTATTTCCCCGGAATTGGCCAATGGCATTGCGACTTCTACATTGCTCACTCAGCAATCTATGGGAAGAACGCGGGCCCGATTACCAAGACGCCCAGCAGGTAACACCTAGCTTATATACTAACCTGAGCACGTACGGGGAAACAGGGGCAGAGGGGATTGAGGGGCGGTTGCTTCGACGATATGGGCATACTCATTGGGACCGTAGATGAGGACTCACATTTGCCCGATTCTGTACCCTCTCAACCGGTGCTGCTCTCCTAAGCAGCATCCATGGCTGCCATGCAACAACGAACACCCCCAGTCCTGCGAACTTACATAAAGGGGCTCGTGAGAACGCGGTCTCTGGGGATGTTGTTTCCCAGGACACACCAGCAAGCCACTCTATCTCATCTCGGTCATCATGTACAAGCACATCATTGCAGTCAGCCTAGCCATAGGATGTGCCCTCGCTAGGCCATATCCCACCTCGCCAGTATGCGAGGAAGTGCAGATACCCGTATCTGTCTCGGTGCCGCGCTTCATAGTGAATGGTATGAACCCCCCACCCCCCTCCCCTATTCCGGAATTACATGCGGCTAATACTTCCTCACAGTATTCTTCCCTCTACCTAGCATTTCATCGGAAAGGGTGCTGACTGGCTGACTCGATCTTCGAAACAGGCAACGGTGAACGATGACTGGGATGCTGCCTCGCTCACGTTCAACCTCACCCGCCGCGACTCTGGGTTCCCTGACGCCCCGCTCCCCATCGCTGGCACGACACCCGGGCCCGTAAACAGCACCTATATGATCGGCGCCACTCTTTGCGGGACCGGGGGTCCTACTCTGGTGCTGACGCACGGTATCATTGAGTCGAAATTGTACGTAGTAGGCAAATGTATGCACCTCTAGTCGGGAGGTCTCTCAACTAATCGGTGTTTCATAGGTACTGGCGCCCAACCTTCGAAGGCGCCGAGAAGTACAGCTTCGTCGATGCTGCGGTGAAGGCCGGGTATTCCGTCCTCAGCTACGACCGCATCGGCGTTGGTTCATCATCCAAGTATGAAATTGCCCCCCCGCCTCATACGCCCCTCCCCAATCTCCCCCCTTCAAACGTCCTTGTGTAGTAGTACCTAGTGTACAAGTAAACAACCATCTAACGATCCACACCCTTCACCAGAGTCAGCGCCCTCGACGACGCGCAATTCCAAGTCGAGACCGCCGTCCTCGACTCGCTAGTCGACTACGCGCGCCGCTCGCGCAACGCGAGCCAAGTCGCGCTAGTCGGCCACAGCTACGGGGCGTACCTCTCGGCCGCATCGGCATCGGCATCGGCATCCTCCGTCGACGCGGTAGTCTTGACGGGGTTCAGCGGCAACTTCTCGTACTTCGGGCCCTTCGTAGCCGGCTCCGGATTCCGGGTCGCGCGGCTCCAGGACCCGGTCCGGTGGGGCGCGCTGGATCCGGGGTACCTGGCCGCGGCGGACCTGTACGCCGAGACGTACGCGTACTTCGCGGCGGGGCTCTTCGAGCGCCGGGCGGCTGAGTGGGCCCACGCCGTGGGCAGCGAGCCGTTCGCCGTCGGCGAGCTGCCGTCGCTGCTCGCCACGGCCGTCGCCTTCGACGGCGTGACCGCACCCGTCCTCGTCCTCCAGGGCCAGTTCGACGTCTCGGCCTGCGGCGGCAACTGCGTCGGTGTGCTGGATGCCGTGAGGGGCTTGTTCGCGGGCGCGAAGGCTGTTGAGGTCGTTGATGACCTTCCCGCGGGGTGAGTTTTTTCTTCCTATGTTGTGTGTGGTTGGTGGGAGAACATGTCAAGCGGACTTGGTTGATACTGACTTCCTATTTGCCCACAGTCACGACCTGAACTTGCATGAGATCGCGCCGCAGGCGTTCGAGATGATTTTCGATTTTTTGAAGGCGCAGGGGGTATAAATTAAATAGGGGGCTTGGGGGGGGGGGGGGGGGGGGGGGGGGAAAG
>JAKJXP020000037.1:0-138572 GCA_022225965.2 Diatrype stigma | reverse complement strand
CCCCCCCCCCCCCCCCCCCCCCCCCCCCCCCCCCCCCCCCCCCCCCCCCCCCCCCCCCCCCCCCCCCCCCCCCCCCCCCCCCCCCCCCCCCCCCCCCCCCCCCCCCTCAAGTAGCCCCTATTTATAATATCCCCCTATATGATCCTCTCTCGCTGGGACAACGAATTGTATTGTTTTCTAATAATTTGACACATCGCTTTTACGACCCCGCGCGTCGATACCACGATAAATATAATACTACTTACTATGCATCTTCCTCTACAAGCGTGTAGGTTCTGTGAAATGTATCAGCCCATAGGTCGGTTGGCTAAGCAAGCGACTCATACCTAGATATAATTTTAATTCGCACATCGTCTGGAAGGAAAATGGGTGGCTGTAGAGGAAATTAAACAGAATACTCCAACCGATCACGTTTTGAGACCTGACAAGGGGTTGTTACTATTCTTCCAGACGATAAAGTTGCTACGCTCATCGCCCCACGAAACTCCCCGCAGCAGCAGGCTCGTCGACGTGTATACCAACGAGCCGTTCGTACGTCTCGCGGAGGTGTTTATTCTCGTCCGGCAGCAGGCTCTTGTGTTCCGCGAAAACGAGGCCGCCGCCGCTGCCGCTCAGAAACTTCTCCCTGCCTCCAGGGCCAGCATTAGAGCTTCCCTGCTGTTGTAGGTGTGGCTCACAGTTTCGTCGGACCTCTTGGCCTCCCTTTTGTTGTATTGGCATCGTCGTTGTAGTTGCGGCGAATGTGTACGAAGGTGGACGGACCAAGTCGCGTGGGGATGGGGCCGACGGTGTGCCGTTGCTTCTATTGTTAGTGTTGCCTTGCTGTAGTGACGGCGGCCAGAGAATCTGTTCTGCTTCTTCGCGCGTCACCATTCTGATTGAGCTTGAGCCTGAGTCGCTACCGTTCTTCGGGATCATGGATTTTGTCGCCAAGGGCTCGTTTTCCTGGTTGTAAGTTCTATCCCTGCCAACTACTGCATCTTCGCCCATTTCTCCTTCTTCCTCTCCTTCTTCCTCTCCCTCTTCTTCTTCACCTTCCCTCTTGTCGTTATAACTGCACTCGGCGGCATCGGTGTCGGCGTCGGCACCGGTGTCTTCGTTATCTTCTTCGCTGTCGTCAGAAATCTCAAAATAGCTGACCGGAACATCCGCTGGCACCGATGCCGCAATCCCTTCTCCTACAGCAGAAATGCGGGCGCTGCTTTTGTTCAACGCCGGGAAGATCGCCTCTATATTTGCAGACTGGGGATATGGCCGATGCAGTTGTTGCTGCTGATAGGGCTCGAAACTCTTCCGCCAATACCCACCACCACCATCTCTTACCGCACCAACCGCCAGAGTTGGCGGCCTCCCCGCCCTCCCCATCCTCGCCGACGATGATGACACCAGCGACGACGGATCGCTCCGCCGCCTCATCGCCTCCCTCTTCAAGATCCCGCGCATCAGCAGCAGCTCATTCTTCTTGTACGTGTCATAGAAGGAGCGGTTGACCATAGCGGCGGCGTGCAGATCGCCCAGGTCGTCAAGAAGGCTCAGGATGCGCAGCTCGACGGCCTCGCGCGTCGCACGCACAGCGTCGGCCCCCTTGCGTCGCGTGTGGTAGTAGTACATCATCTGCATCTTGTTCGCTGTAACGAACATGTGGGGTCAGCTATCGAACTTCGGAATTCATATACGTCTTACAGATGACTGAAATGCATACTGGGTTGCGGCTGGTTGTGCCTGTGACGCGAGATGCCCCAGCCGTGGCGCCCTGCGACATCGTACAGCGTCAGCCCGGGGACGCTGTTGTACACGTCATTGATAGCATCACGGAACGCTGATGCGTAGTCGCAAACTCCGCCATAGTAGTTATCATAATGTTGGCCAACAGTACGCTCATCTGAGAACGTTAGGCTAAGGTCATCTAAATAACTGCGCGAGCTACCGATTGTAGCCACAGACGAACTCGCGCTGTGTTTGCGCTTGGGGGGAGAATCACTGGGGATGCGGGATAGAGCGTCGTCGGTAATTGCGGCAAATTTCGGCTCGGATTCTTGGGGAGGTGGTTCTTGGGTTTGTTCCTGCGTGAACTCCTGCTGGAATGACCCATAATCGGCCTTGACGAACATCTATATGCAAAATCTTAGCAACATGCAGAGTAAAAATATGGGTAAGGATGAGGGTAACTTACACGCAGCGGGTCGGAGAGGGGATTATGAGATGGCGGTGGGCTTGCCATGCTATCAACGTGTTATAGAGTCAGTTGTCTATACATCATCGTCAGGGGGGGGCGAGGGTATCTAAACAGGAAATCGAACCCAGACCACAAGGAGTGAGGTCGCCTAATCACGTTCTAATTATCCCTCAACGTCGGGCTATAGTGGACGAAATACCAAAAGGGGGCCATAATGAAGAGGGGAACCATAGCTCACAAGCGTAACGCATCGAACAACTGGTTAAGACTGCGCTTCGGCGGCGGCGGCAGGTGGCCTACGACGTTCGCCGACGGCAGCACGTGCGGAAGCACCTGCAGCTCCGCGAACGTCTTCATGAGCCATCCGAGGCTAGCAGCGTCGCATGCGTGGCTTCCCCTGGGGCATCGCGGCGTGCTGGTGGGTTCGAACACGCTGGCTCGGGCGTTGCCACCGCCACCATTCATATCACTATCAACGGTACCTCTGGCATAGTTCGTGCATATGCTTGTTCCTACCGTAGTATCGGTCGAAGACGGGACGGACACCACCGACGGCCGCGGCGGACGGGGAGGGCGCAAGTACTCCTGCAGCGCGCCACTACAACAGGCGTAGACCTGGTCGATCTTGGCCTGGCGGACAGCAAGGATCTTTTTCTTCACGGCGGCGGGCCAGCCCTTGGCGTACAGCTCGTGCTCATCGACGAGGTTGAGGATGATCGACTTGGTGACGCGCGTGAAGAGGCGGCGGACGCCGAAGACGTAGCTGATGATCAGCAGGCCGTCGTCGGGCGGGCGTCCATTCCCATCGCCATCTTCATCTCCATCCGCACCCGCAGTGGTGCTGGTTCCGGAGCCAAAGCCGCCGCCGAGAGTCGTCGTCGCCGAGAGGTGCAGCCACTGGGGCAGCCAGCGGTGCTCGACCACGAGCTCGAGGGGCGACGTGCACCGGTACCGCCAGCAGACCCAGGCGATGGCCACGAACTGGTCGAAGGCGACGTCTCGCGGGACCTCCTCGTGGTGCAGGTGCGCCGCGTGCAGCACGATCTCGAGCGCCCGGTGCGCGTTGGTCTCCGCCTGCACCATCCGGTACAGGTCCACCTCGGTCCCATCGCTACAGGTATGGCGTGTTGGCGGCGGCGGCGGCGGCGGGAATTTCTCGTCGTAGTAGGCGCCATTAACATCAATACTTCTGTGCCATGACGCTGCCGCCTTGGCGCCACCGCCACCACCATTAGTAGGGTCCCCGGAGCCGGAGTAGAGCGCGAAGATACGAGCGAAGACCGGCGACACCTCGGCTAACATGTGGGACGAGACGCGAAACCGAAGGACGGGTGTTGATTGCTCAGCGGCGGCGGCGGTCCCGTCAGTAACGAACTCAAGAACGACATTCCCGCGCGGTGAGATGACATACTCCCGAACGTTATCTGCTGGGTGTTCTTGTTTTGGTATTGGTATGCCGGACCCGTACCCGGATAGGGTGGTGGCGCGCTGCAGCAGGCGTCGGGTCTCAGCCAGGTCTGCTAGCACAAGATCGTAATTGGCAAAGCGGATCTCGTAGCCGCTGAGGGTCTCGCCGTTTGGGCTGCTGCTGGCGGCGGTGGCGGCGGCGGCGGCTCCGTCATCGTCGGGGGACGCGACGGAGTGTTGTTCGGTGAAGAGGGGAGGGAGGCTTATGTTGAGGTGTTGCTGCTGTTGCTGCTGCTGGATCTTCCTGACGGCGATCCGGCGCGCGCGGAGGTTCGCACACAGCACTTCGAAGCCGCGCACCGTCGCGCTCGGGTCCGCCTCCTGGTACGCCTCGAGCAGCGATGTCCGGAGCGCCTCTAGCAGTGCAACCTGGCAGCCCTGCCAGTGCCGGATAATTCCTATGTACAGCTGTTGCTGCTGCTGCTTAGATGACAATGGCGGCGGGCGTCCATCTCCCTGGCGTCTGCGGCCGCTACTACTGTTGCTGCTGGTAGTGGTAGTGGTCGTTTCCTTCACGGGGGAAGGAAGGGATATCTCGGGATATGGCAGTGTCGGCGATTCAGCCCTGGTACTTGGAAGAGGACCATTAACAAGGCCTGTGGTTGAGATCCACGGGCTGTAAGACGGTCTCTCGGTGGCGGCATCAGCGCTTGACGTAGAGATGCCACTGCCAATGCTGTCTCCTTGATAGATGCACGTGCTGGCCAGTTTCTCGCACAACCTCGAGCACTTTTCGCGCATGTTAACGTAATACCGCGAGTACGTCAGCCCGACCTGGTCGGCATCCAAGGGGGCTGTCCGCATCTCCTCGACGCACTGCCGCAACCGAGTGTACGCAGACCTAGCGTCATTGCTTGGTGGTGGTGATGATGGTAATGATGACTGGGGCGCATCGGCGGCATCAATAGCGGAGCAAGAGGCGTGTTTGTTGGCAGCAATGCTGCTGCCACTGGGTTGATACTGCTGTTCCTGCTCCTGCTCCTGTTGCTGTCGCTGTCGCTGTCGCTGCAGGATTTCATTGTACGATATTATCCTTCCGCTCTTGCTGCTGCTGCCCTCGTGGTCGCTGACGTTCCTCCTCCACCTGCCCATCATTCCGTCGACTTTGCTTCTGGTTTGTTAGTGATAACTCAGCGTGAAAGCGAATGCCCCGTTCGTGTTATATCGTTGTGTACTGGAGACGTTGTCACATTTGCGAGCACTGCTGTCGTAGTCCCGACCAAACTCGATGAAGTGATCATCCAAAGCCGACACCGACACTACGACCATAACTACCAACCTATCTAATTCATATGGATTCGTATTCAGTTGGACAGTGGATTGGTACGTAGGAAAGAAGAAAGCCAACTGATGGAGCGGCCGCTACAGCAGCTTTCAGCTTCTGCCTACATGCCTAGGTGAATAAACGAGGTAGCATCAATTCATTAATTCATCCATCCATCCTACGTCAAAGAGGCTGTGAGGAGGGAGGGAGGGAGGCAGCCCCGTCTACCCCAGCTAAGACGAATTGCCAAGCCTAGCTCGCATCCTTCTTCCTTGATACTTACTCACTTACTTACCATGCCTTCACGACCCCCATAACCAAATTTGGCACGATTTTATGCAGATATCGGTGGACAAGACCTAGTTAGCTAGAAACAGGGCTTGGGACCTCCGTCATGGTGGTAGAAGCGCATGCTTTACTATTATCGAGGTAACAGTGGTGGTGGAGGCATAACCCATACGAATTGTGCATACCCTCCCCCCCCCCTGTCACATCCTTCCTCTTTGTCCTAGACCCGATAAATAGCCTGGCTACCTACTTAGGTACTTACTCGACGTTCCTTCGGGGGGCGGCGCGGGCGGCAAGGCAAGGGGTGTAAGACGGACCGGACGGATGGTGGAATCCCTGCCTGTCTAGCCTGTGCTTCTTCCGGCTTATCATCCACCGAGCTGCTGCCAAGACTCGGGAGCTGCCGCGCCGTTGAACGGGTGTGTTACGAGGTACTTATATCTGTATGTCGACGGGTACGCGCCGTGCCACCGGACTTACCCGTACATACATATAACAACTTAGTATATATATCTATAGGCACACGTAGGTACATGTAAGTAGGATAGTCGCTAAGCGAGTCGAGTTCATTTCCAGTCGAGGCTGAAGTTCTCGAGCCTCACTCACTCACTCCTTGTCCAAGGATTACTCGGTTGTGGTGGCCAGCGATATCATAGCCGAATACATAACAGACGTCAACGTCGACCAGTCACAAGGATCGGTACTTCGCGACTGTCTTGAGATGTAAATATCATGGATACGAACATGCAAGTCTACCTTGTAGCCTGTCTTGGTTTGTTCACGGCACATATCACATCATAAACCCTTGGAGTTAGTTTGGGGTGCAATAAATCGCAGTTTTTGAAATTTTTTTACTCTTTGTTTTATTCTTTACATTCCTGTTTCCTTTTTGCCATCTATTGAGGGTATGTCCTAACATAATATGCCGCGCTGGCTTATTTCCCCTGAGCCAACCGAAGAGTTCCTCCGCATGTTTGAAAACAACCGATTTATACCACGAAGCGCCCCCTGAGAAAACTGGTTCAGCTCCGTTCCGGCACCGATTCCATCTCCGTCTACTCGAGGAAAACCCTGCCCCGCTTTACACACTCTCGAGAGTCCACATGATACAATACTCGGTATAAACAATATATAAGCCGTAGACTCCTGAGCTTTCATCTTTGATGCAATCGTTCCCCTTCTCTTCAAGCCATTAGATAGCCAGACTGCTATTGCAGCTCAAGTTGTAGTGTTTCATTACCACATAGCAAAGCAATCTGGCACTTCCTCAAGAGTCATAGACAATGTGATTGCCTCGTAGTCATAACCGCATCTTTTACAGATGCCTGATCGGTCCGTGTCCGTGGATGCGACAGTATTGGCACTCTATCGTATTGGGTCGAGCCGGGCCAGCGACTTGAGATATCCAGTTGCTCTCGATGGGGAAAGCAGACTCGAATTCCGTGCAATAGATCATGCGACTTAGGCCCTGTCTCGACAGGACCTCAAAGCGTATAGGAAAATCCAGCTCCATTACCAACCAACCATGCCATTTTTCGAACTCGAAGAAACTGACCACGTGAGTGTGACACAGATGGGCATTAA
Organism: Diatrype stigma; assembly: GCA_022225965.2. NCBI lineage: Eukaryota > Fungi > Ascomycota > Sordariomycetes > Xylariales > Diatrypaceae > Diatrype > Diatrype stigma. The sequence continues at coordinate 131,793 of JAKJXP020000037.1, read as the reverse complement.
GATTTCTTTGGATCGAACGTCTTCAACCCTTAGACAATATCCACATACGGAAATAACCAGGTCGCTGCAGGATTGTCCAATATACTTCCAGACATCTTGAACCAGAGATTCACGACGGGTGCCAAATCTTACTCGCACGCCATGGATGTCATATCCAAGAAACGGATAAGAGCGACCACGAATGGAGGCGCATGGAGTGCCAGACCGGCGATAGTATTCTCAACCTCCTTTCCGTTCCGAATCGTTCTTGGGCAGCTGTTCACTCTGGGGATAGGCGTCGTTACGGCCTTTCGCCTCGGTAGCCTTCTTTCGGCCCCTAGGGATCTTTTGCCAGCCATTTGTCGCGGAAGGGTCGGTCTCACTCTTAGCCCCTCGAACGTGGCCATTCTCTCGCACAAGTCCGTTCACCTTCGGATGTGGAGGGTTCGCGCCCTCTGTCCGGGATGCAGGCTCCATCGGCGGTTTCTGTTTCCCTTTCGTCGATTCCACTCTACCTTCACCCCTGCTCGCTGCTCCGGGTGTTTGACGTGGCATGGCGGAGTTTTGGGGTAGTTCGAGTTTCCTGGAAAAGCTTGGCGATGGGCTGTTCACCTCATATACCGGAGACAAATGCTGGAATTCAGTAGCTTGGAGGCGGTCTGCAGTAGCAAGATCCAGCTGCGCAATCAGTGGACTAGAGGGTTGTCGCGGCTGAAATCGTAAGAAACCTTTGCCAGGGCCACCATTGGTTCCAGCAGGAGCAGTGCCATAATAACCCGGGGCAAATTGCGCGAAGTTCAAATGTGCTGTCTGAGCGGCAGCAAGGGAGAGGTTGTTGGCGAAGTCGGCCCCCGACTGATGCGGACTTGCTTGAATAGGCGTGGTGCCATTTACGACCATAGGCCGGTCGGATGCTGGTGAACTCCCGTTGACAGTCGTCGGAGATCCATTGGCCGAGCCTACTGCTACGGGGCTGGCGGTTTCGATGGCCGGATTGATATGCAGAGCGTTGTCATAGCTACCCCCATAGTCAGCAGACGTGCTGGGGCTGACCCAAGGTTGTCGTGCTGATGTACCATTAGGTACCGGTTTCGACATAGAGCCATTAACTACTAATGGGGCGGCGGAAAGCTGGGAATGTTCAGCTGGCGACGTAGACCCCGTTCCTGACGATTCTGGTTGGGCATGGCTTAGCGGCGAAGGAGATGGAGATCGCGAAGTCCGCTTGATCCTATCCAATACGGACTGGGGAAACTGTTCAGACGAAAGTCGTCTCGGACTTTGTCCGAGATCCCCAAACGCGGGCATGGCACTACTGGGACCGTTCAGTCGCTGCGCCGGGGTAGAAAGACCAGGACTTTGACCAACCTGCCTCTCCTTTTCAGGAGGGGTATTGGCTATTGCGCCTTCGTGTTCGGCATCGATGCCCTCGTCCGGTATGAAGCTTGGTATAGGAACACCATTAATGTGTCGGGCAGGGATGGGCATTTCACTAGGTGGTTGACTAGCGCCTGGGTAGGGCTGGCCTGACGGCATGCCGGCGACAGGCCGTGACGCTGGTTGGGACTGTGATCTCAGGGTGCTTCCAGCTAGGTTGAAGCTAGCATCGTTGGCCACAGGTGATCGATGCGAGGTTCGACGGTACTCTGGCGTCTGGGCAGTAGAGGGCGAGGCTGGGTATGTTGTGAAGCCATGCTGTTGGGTATAGAATGCGGGTTGATACCCCATCGGGTAGAAATACTGCAATTCCGGGCGCACTTCGTTCCGAAGAGGAGCACTCAAAGGTGGTGCATCGAACGAATTCGTCCTCGAACGCTCGGCCGAAGATGCCTGTCCCTGCTGCCCTTGCTGCCCTTGCTGCACACTGCTTTGCATCCTTTGGGCATGCGCAAGAGCCTGCTGCTGAGCAAATGCCTGCGATTGCGTGTATTGCAAGAACCGTAGGTTATTTTCCTGTAGCTGCAAAGCCGAAAGTGTCTGAGCCAGCGCCTCCGGTTGCATGTTTTGCATGTTTTGCATATTCTGCATGTACATGGCAGTATCCTGGGGACTCATGGCGATGGGGTATCCAGCAAGGTACATAGCATTCACGTTGTTGTCGTACACGCTCGACGACGCCCTCCGATTGTTACTGTTGCTGTTGTTATTGTTGCCGTTGTTGTTGTTGTTCCGGTACTGTTGTCGATTCCCGCCACGATTGCCCCCATTGCGACCCCCACGTCCGCCATTATGTTGTGAGGCACTCCGAAGTAGTACGGGGCGGGACACCGTTGGCGGCTTCTGAAATATCCTCTCTTCTTCCTTAGGAAACACGAACTGCTCGCAACATTCATCTAGGTTGCCCTTAGCTATAAGATCAAAAGCACGGCGCATTTCCAGGTGGAGTCCACGGAATGCCGTGTCGTCGGCCGTGTTGCCGAGATTGCGGTTCGTGTTGAACGGCTCCTCCACACAGAGCTGGTTGTTCAAGGCAAGATGCCATTTCTTGTCCTTCTTAGTAACGAGCCTGCCTAGTCGGATGGACAAGACGTAAGTCGAGTAGTCGAACTCGTGAGCATAGAACCGAAAAAATTGGAACAGCAATTCTCCGAGGGTCGACTTGTTCTTGTCCCCAAAGCCCCGTAACTTTTCCACGTCATCGGCAAACGAAGCGATCTGCCCATCCTTTCTCGGTAACTTTTGATGAGGGCGTTGGTGGAGCGCAGGGACGACCGCCGGTTGCCGCAATTGCAAGAACGCGAGGATCATGCACATCCACGTGTAAGAGCTCAAGGTACCGCCGAAGGCTATGACAGTCAGTACGGGATCTCATGGCACGATCATCTTTCCACACTCACCAGCGTCATTGACAACTCTACACCGAGTCCAGTGTTTGATGATCATAGCTAAAGGCCTAACTCGGTCGTCAATATCCACATACGTCCTGATCATACGTGTGTTCTCTAAGGCCAAGGTGTTGTTGACATTCAAGTCACAGGCTAGATTTAGCTCTGGGTCCCAGATCTTCACGATGGGTACCTTCGCCGAAGAAACGCAAATGACTTTCTCCATGCCATCTAAGAATTGGTAAGCCGGTTGGGACTGTAGCCATGGGTGTAGGGGATCATACTCTTTGCTAGGAGGTCTGCAATTTTGCACACGTCCTCTAGTTCCTTCCATGGAGTCACAATGCATATATCGACTAGATAGTCGTTAGCCAATATTCGCGGGCAGTTCAGGTTCGAGAGTCAACAAACCATCAGAGTCATCCGAGCAGAGTAGATTGCCAGATGAGCCAAACAGATGGACTCGTATGTCGTGCCCAGGCCATCGATCATTGAGCAGTTTCTCGAGTTTTCGCACCAATTTCTGACGATTCTCTTCCACCTTACTAGTCGGTTGTAATCGATCGTAGAGCTCCCGCATGTCCGTGGTAAGCTTCCGCTCATCTTCCTCAGAAAGTTTACTCTGAATCGTATTCAGATCGGTCTTCTCCAGTGGGTCGCTTCCTATGTTATATGGGATTCTCCGACGGGCATGCGGTATCCCAATCTCGTATCTACATCTGCCCTGGCGCGGTGGCAACGGCCGTAACGAAGGTACAGTTCCGTTCGCTTCGGAGTATACAGAGCGAGGCGAGTGGCTCGGGTTGGGGTTCGGGGACTGGTCCCGGGACCCGAAAGAGAACTTCCGGGCATGCTGTTGGGGTGTTGAGGGTACAGAGTTGGAATGAGGTGGAAGATGAGTAGAGGATGTGGAGGGTTTCGGCCGCGGCGGAAGAGCGTTGGTATTTGGTAGGTCAGCCTTCTTGGAGGGCATCTTGCTAGGCATATCCTTCGCCTGTATTATAAATGCGCGGTCGCCTCTGTTGTTATGCTGGTGGCTTCTATTCCCATGGCAGTTTGGAGGGCCCTGCTTAATTCTCGAGTCTTTGTGAGACACTTTGGAAGCTGAGCGAGATCTAGGTCCGGCTTGGACGTTCTGCGCTGACAAAAGGGGGGGCAGGGGGGCGGTTTGGAGACCGCCTCCTCGTCCAGGGGCGACGAGCTTGTTGTACTGGACAAGCTGGGCTTGGTACAAGGACTGCTGCGGAAAGAGAATCGGCAGGAGGCTGACTTGGGTCGGGTATGTAGAGAGCAATGTTTGAGGGTTCGCAGTCGCGTTGGTGTTGGTACGCGAGCTGGATATGGTACTTAGTCTAGGGACTGCTGGGCTAGAAGTTGATCGAATCCACAGTTGCGGAGAGGGATAAGTATGTTTGGAGTCTGCCGTTATAGGTCGGCCGTCCATTAAAGATGGACCTTCACCAATGACCCCTGAGCAGTTGAGATCGTGCCGACGGACGAATGAACGAAGAACGACAACTGTTGGTTGATAGTGTCCAGTTCATGCAACAAAGACAGATATGGTGGGTATGTATAGTGATTTACCAGTTTACTCCTTGCTGTTGTACATTCACCGTGCAAGGCGTGTTTGTTGTCGACAGTGAATCAGCGCGCACAGCTGACACAGCGTTCTCGAGCGTGGCCTGGTCAAGCAGTCGGAGAGGGTAGATAGGTGAGTAGGTATGTATACGTGTGGCTGCAATGGATGGTCCGGGAAGACCTTCGTAAGAACTCGGGAAGATGCGACTGTTCGGGCTGTTCGGGATGCCAATGCAACAAGTGAATGGAAGGTGACAAAGACTTCGACAGCCAGTTCAATGTGGAATTGATGAGGCCCGCTGCCGTACTATGCTGGGTGATCGTAACGATATGGAAGAAGTTGACGCAAGAAATGGACGCGATTGGAATGTCTTCGGGAGTCGAGACGAGGTATCGACGGTCATACGCTCATCAGGGGGTCGGGGCAACGTTGAGTCGTGAGCGTTAGGGATGTACCAATGAGGTCACTGAGAAATGAGGAGAAGCATTGGTTGGGTAACAAAGTAGTGAAGGCTCGAGGTCGAAGGCCTTTGACTTTGGGGTGATAACAAGTGAGTGACTTAGAAGGAAGAAAGGAGGGAATAACAATAAAGAGTAGAGTACACCCGTAGGCCGACACACGACAGCAACAACACGCACACGCACGAATCAACGCGGGTGGCTTGGCTGTCTTGACTGCTCGTTCTCTATGATCCGGGAAGGGGTATCGTTTCAAAAAGGACTCCGAGCCTGGCAATGCAAATAGGTCAAGTCAAGTCAAGTCAAGTCAAGTAATAAAAACAGACAAAAGGAGGACAGGAGAGGCGAGACGAGGCGAGGCCAGTGAAGTGAAGAAGAGGAAGACGTCGGTGTGGCTCGGCGTCGACTCCTTCACTATCGTGGTTCGTAGTTCGTTATGCCGGGTGCGAGGGAGAGAGAGCGGGAGTGGATTGGCTGGTTGGCTGGTTGGTTGGTGATGGCCCGCCTGTTCCAAAGTCGAGAATATGGAATATGCCAGTGCAGTGCAGGTGCGCAGGTGGTTTTGGTTGTATGAGGTAGGTAGGGGTTCGTAGTCTGGTATGTATGTATGTATGTATGTATGCATGTAGGCCGTCGATGTACTTACTGCCTGGCTGTGCCTGGTAGTGACTGGTAAGTTTAGCAGGCCTGGATTAGGTGGTAGGTAGGCGTGGTCGCCGGCGTGGTAGGCGGTAGGCGGTAGGCGATAGGCGGTAGGCCTGTAATGTCTGTTGTAGGTCGTAGTGTCGTAGTGTCGTAGTGTCGTAATGTCGTACTTAGCGTCGTTGTCGTGGTGCCGTCTATGAGGTACATACGGTATTGTACATACATATGTATGTAGTAGTTTGGCAGTGGCAGTCTGGTAAGTAGTAACTAGCAAATACTAGGGTAGCAGCTAGCGTCGTACCGTCGCAGGCTCTTTGTATGAGAAGTTACGAGTGCCGCTTTAATTTGATAGAACGGGGGACCGATGGATCCTGGAAAGTGTCGAAGAGCCAGAAACCGCGTCGTGGTTCGTGCCCGCCTCAATTGCCCATGTAAATTCGCTTTAGATTCGCATAATGGCCAGGTACTGCTACTCTTGGACAGTCCGTCCCGCCCTACTACATATGTGCATACACTGCCTCCTAACGCCTAGCGGCCTAGTCCCCTACCAGGCTACGCTACTGCTCTTTACGATGACTAGTGCTGCCATTGCTGGGGATATCGGAAGGAAAGAATACCTAGAATACTTCTCTGAGAACACCACGCCTCTCCTCGGAATCACTAGCGCCCTCTGCTAATTGTCTTATGCCACTATTTCGTACTCCATGTTCCCAGTGCTTACCTAGGCCGCTAGGTAGATAGGCTCTCAGAGTGAAGCTGTGAAGCTGTGAAGCTGTGAAGGCTGATTCCACTGAAATGTGCTACGTAGGTGTAGAAAGCTAGGGCTGGCGAGAGGTGGATAATCTGATAACCCAGTAACCATGCAATAGTCCCAAATGCGATGTATAGTACTTCAATATACGAGGTGCTCAGGTAGGCAATGAGAGTAACCGACTATTTGTACCGGGGGCATACATACAGTAGCCAATCTGCCCAATCGACGCCACCGTCCCTGATACAAACATACAGGCATGCGCACTTAGGTAAGCAAGCACAAGAGGTTGGAAATAGAAGTCACCGGGCTTATAGTGAGACTCCTTATGATACCGGACTCTGTCTTCACAGGTTGACAGGTGCTGTGTTGTTGGTGCGGTAAACTCCTTCCTCAAAGGATTTACCTAACTGCTTTATCAATTACTCAGGTCAATTCAGCTTTCTCCATCACCCCTCTGAATTGGTGGCATAAGTCGACTACCTGGGCAGGTAGGTATCTCAGTCACAAAGACTAATACCACATTCTTTCCAAGGAAGCTATCTACCAACATAGATAGCCACTAGGTCGATTGCCTGTCCAGTGAGTGACCTCTTGTCATGTTTTAGCTACCTAGGTATCGTCCAGCAATGAAGTCCGTTGCGCATGACGGATACGTGTTTCTGGGGCCATCATATGTCGTTGCTTGCTGCTGGGTTTCCCTATTTGCACGTAACACTCAGCCCCGCCAACCAATCGTCACCTCCCTACGTATTCTACCAGTCAAAGCCAAGAAGTAATACGTATATACCTATTTAGAGCTGGTGGTAACTTAATACATACCTACATATGTAGGATCATCAACTTGTCATGTCCCACATACATACACACATACACGCATGTGTATGTATGTACTATCTCCTTGGTCCCCTTTGTCACTTCCAAGGTTGTGTCTCCAGTTCAACTTTGATTCTGCATCACCCAACGGGACACGACTTTGTTCTCTCCAACTGCGTACCTACTTAGTAAGTATGCATGCTATGCTACCTATCCTACCTAGGTATCCTACCTGTATGTTCTGCTCCATGCCTGTGTGTTGGTTATCCGGTAGTGAGTAATGTGCTTTGTCTTGTGTCTTGTACCACGATCCAGCTGATAATCGCTTTCATCCTTCGGCCTCGGTGACTCGGGGTGACTCGGGGAAACGTCATCGGTCTCTCCTATAACCAACCCTCCGGCGGGACCAACAACTTCCATTCTCCTTCGGCTTGAAACATGCATATACTCCGCAGGTTGGTCCTATGTAGCAGTCGTGGATGAATCACAATGGACCCCAACTGACCCCAATCCTACGTGTAAGTACGAATAGTCGAACCAGAAAATGTGTGAAACGGGCTGCTCCTGATGTCCAATGAACAGGCCGTCTTCTCATCACTCAGCTCGGTAGCTTACGGCGCTGCACAATGGCTTGCTACCTGGGTATCCCATCACCTGATTTTATAGCTAAGTTCTAATCGAACCAACTGAGGTCAAGTTGAAGCAAGCCTCTCCCTCTCAATTTTTACCTAGCTCGGGGGTTTTTTCTGTAATGATTAATGATTAATGATTGGGCGTTAGCTTGTTTAGCCCCGGCCCTTGCCGTTCACTATCCAACCAGCCAGCACCAAGGCGTACCGTACCGTACCCCTGGCTCTGACGAAGATGGTCGATCTTCGAACCAACTCAGCGGTGACTAGTTAGCTTAAGTCATGCCCGGTCTGACATAAGTTTGCTTTGTCCTTTGTACTTCCCATGGACTCCTTCCTTGCTCCTTGTCGGGCAGATTCCATTTACGTAGTGTACGACTGATCGATCCACTATCACTATGCCTGAGTCCGAGACTCGGCTTGCCTGGCAACGTTGGAACAATTCCCATGAAACCGCAGGCTTGTATCCGTACATATTCTACTTGTTTACGGCACATTCGCGACTGCTCACAACACGGAGAGGCTGCCAGACGCCAACAGCAAGCGGGACATGCCGTATGCTCTGGATGTTGCTGTCTGACAGGAACCAACAGCGCGGGTGGTATTCAGCACCATAAGCAGCCTCCTCAGTCAGCCTTTGGATCACTAGTCGCATATGCAATCGCCACCATCCGGAGAGGTGAGCTGACTGGCAGTTTGGTGGTTCGAGCAACAAGTCAAGTTGGGCTGTTCTCAGCAGCAGGCGGTACAACGTCATGTCATCTCGTTGGTTCGCTTCTGGCTAAGGGGTCTAACTTCCGCCGATTTCCCCGAGGTCCTGCAGTTCTTCACACCCCATCCACATGTTTGTCTGGGGTATCTTGGCTACTGCGTCCATGCCAAAAATAGTTGCGAATAGACGAGCAGAACACCGGTTTGGTTCGGCCCCAATGTGCTGGTAAAATCTCCCGGACGATCTAGGCTTGAGCCATGGGTTCATGCCAGGGCCCCTCCAATCAGGCCCGGGAAGGCAGATCTCGAAAATTCCATACTCTCGGGATGTTAGTATCGGACACTATACCTCCGCGTCCAGTCCAAATGCGATCCTCTCAAAGCGGCTTCCTCGACTATATCCACCCACATATCACATACACGGGTCTAGGCTCGAAATGTTGCTGGGCTTTGTGCTGCAGCCCTAGGCGCCTTCGAACTATATAGCCTGCTAGCTTTTGGACGGATGCAGCAAGCATATGCGTGATAATGTGATCGCATGCATTCATGTCGCGACCTAATATGGAATTCACGGCTTAAAAGCCGGCCGGCGCTCCGGTCGACGCCTTTCTGGAAACGCATCGGACGCTAGAATGCTACTCCATCGGTCTATGGGTATTCCCTGGCTACTCGCTATCTAGGGCTGCAGCCTTCCCGTTCTTGACGCAACGCGCATCAACTGCATCTCGATTATCTGGTTGAAGGCTTGGCTACCCCGCAAATCGGTATGCCAATGCCTGCAAGGGAAAAGGGGGCTTGTCTTGATGCTTAAATAAGAAACAGAAACGTACGTTTCGGTCCTTACATAGTATAGGATAGAGTGTCTCTTGGACAGGCCCGAGGCAACCGTCGGCCAAAGGTGTTTCCTCAGCCGCAGCCGCCAATCCAGAATTCGAATTTCTTTTTTCAGCTCCGTCGTATATCACACGTCTGGACTTTCTTCTTTCCGCAACCCGGTACGACGAACATGGCAATGGTATCTTCCGAGATAGCTAACAAGGACTGCCTTAGCAATCATATACTATGTCTTGAAGAACAAGTAAGGCATTACGACTTACCCTCTCAATATATATATTCTAATCCCTTTCAGGGTAGGCAGATTGGACTATAATTCAACCCTTCAGGCAGGGCCACCTGAGGCTAATGGGATCCTGCAGTGGCCAACGGAGCAAAAAGCCCATGTGTCATCTCCCCCAAACGATGCACGTAAAGGCACCTGATCTATACGGATAATAGCTTTTGCTACAATCCCTGGGCCATGCAGGTTGTTTGCATAGCCGCGCTTGACGGTCGATGAATATCGTTGTGCAGATGACAGTGCCTCGATATTTCATGGTGATTTCCTACACCGAAACTGGAGACCCGCGTCACCGGCGAGGGTGGCGGTATATCGCCAAATTGGGCCACGGCATAGCCCCAAGCGTCGATTCGGTCTCTGTAGCCGAAGCTCGGCCCTGAGTTCGGCCCATAAGCACTTCCCATAGGGCTGAGCTAGGGCTGAGCCGGGCCGGCGCGGTAGTAGGCCGGGTGACACAAAGGACATGGACTGGGTGGATGGCTGGTCAGTTGAACCTCCTAACCAAGAGGATGTAGACTGTGCTACCAGTTGATCAGCACTATATCGAAGTTACGAACTGGCGGCGTCTCTCCACCACCACGTGCACTCACTGATGATACTCGGGTTTATTCGCTACAAGCGCCTGAGCAACCAAGGCAAGGCATGTGGGCAATGACCGGCTTCTAGGCCGGCTAGTTCTACCGATATACTCAGCGGACATTCCTAGCATTTGTGAGCAACTTCAAACCCCCAAATTCTCTACATGCTACTGGTAATACAATACCCCAGGTACTATCATGCAAGAAAAAACAGCCAGTATGACCAGCCCAGTTCAACGCTGGTTACCTACATACTTACCCAACGAAATAGCTAAGCCGGCTACCGAAGCCGAGATGATATGACAGATGCGCCCCTCCCTAGAATCGGCAATCTATATGGTCAATGTAACCAATATAGCTCACAAAGATTTCAAGGTAACCCGGTAGCGTGGGTACGCGCGCGTACACTACTGTACAGCATCTGCGTACGCCCAGGGGCAGAGCGCGCTGAAAGATCCGACTGACCGATCGCACGGCATGGTCTGACATGACATGGCATGGCATATAACATTGCAAGTAGCAAGTAGCAAGGATAAGCACGACACGGCACGGCACGGTACGGGGTGCGGTGCGGTGCGTAGCGGCGCGGCACGGCTAGCAAGCCACCCGAGTGAGCCCCATTTCATCCCGTCTCATCATGCCATCTCATCTCATCCCACCGTCCCAGCCAAGCAAAAAACAAGCCAGCGAACAACGCAAGGTAGGGGGCCGTGGCCGTGGTACGGCATAAGGCAAGGCCGCAGCCGCAGCAACTACCCGTCGGTGGCGTGCGTGCGTGCGTGCGCGACGTGTGTGTTACGTGCGTGCTGCAGCGTCATCGTGACACCTACCTCCTACGTATCTCTACCCTCTGCAACCAACATACTTTCTTTCCCTGTCTTTGGTTTTTCCCCTTTTCCCCCACTCTCCAGTGTGTTGCATAGAACAGGTATGACAGCTCGCGTATTCCTTCTTTCTCTTGCATAGGTTTGGGTACTATACTGGTCTGGCGTGCGTACGTACGTGCGTAGGGAGGTAGCAAAGCAACTAGGCAAGGTAAGTAAGCATAAGTTTAAGCGGGAGGTGTGCTACTGCGTGGCTGTAGGTACAAGCAAGTGGTGTCTACAGACGTATTGTAGCTTGTACGTATGTATATTCGTATATTAGCAGACTTGATATAGCATTACTTCGTCATCGCTTTCTATATATATGTGCACGCCTCGATGGGTGACACATGCACTTTGCTCTAGAACCGTCACTTTGACTGATTGGCTAATTACTCGCGCATCCCTTATTCATAAGTAAATCCATTTCTTGGGTATCCATCGTGTGTATCAAGTCGGTTCTAAATCTGGGAACGCCAGGGACCTTTCCATACCATACAATGCCATGCCGTAATGAAGAATGGATCCACTATCCCGTAGCCAGCGTGTCCGTCCAATCCATATCCGTCCGTGAGATATCAGATCCCAAGTGAAGGGAACGCCGTGACATACTTAGCACCTAGTGTTCCTCCCCTTCCCAGCCCATTTCCCTTTGCTTGGTATATCCATCCATAGCAGCCAGGCCTTCCACCGTGTATGAAGAAGCTTCGAGTAGCCAGGTATGACGGAAAAGCGAACATGAATGGATTCGCGACATGACAAGACAAGACCAGGGAAAAGAATCTGGCGGCTGACTCGAGGCTCGACGCTCGTGTCTACCATACAGCCCACAAGCCATTGATACTTGAAGATGCACATCGCATCAGCGTCTAACGTCCGTCCGTTGTTCACAGTACGGCTCCATCTCGGGAAGGAACAAGGTGGTTTCGTCGGATGGCTAGTTTAGCTCCAGACAGCTCGATCAGCCATGGAGGCGCAGACTGACCCGTATGGCAATTTGCTAGGTGGATGGATGAGGCGTGGGCGATCAAGTACTAGTAGCACCGCGGCTCCTATTCACGTCACGAGATGAGAGCAGGAGCAGCAGCAGCAGCAGGGTTCCACGAAGCAAGCAATATCTAGGGTATATATGACTGCCATGGAACCAGGACAAAGGTCAGCGCAAAAGGAGAACTCACCACCTGCTCAGTCAGTCAGTCAAATTGACTATGTCTCGTACATATCACGATAAGTACATAGATCTCAGGTATCCTCACGTTGGACATATATTTCTTATTCAATCAATCTCGACCAATATATTCCACTAGGCAGTTTGTGCGTCTATTTCCCCAGACCACAACGCGAAGTGTTAGATGACATACCCATAACCGAATCAGAGATATATATATATATGACTTGTTGAATGTATTGGAGGCAGAAAAGCTACCAACTGCAACACTCCCCCTGAGGGTAGCATAGATGGATGGTAATGGCCTTATCAACTTATTAAAAGTCCAACATATCTTCCCCTATTTGTTATATTTCCCCTTTTCATTGACCAGAACCGCACCCTATACATCACTCACTTGCTATAAGGATTAACACCACCCACTACTCTCGCCGCCGCCAGTTCAAGCCGTCTAGGTCTGGGACATAGCCAATACGCCGCGCTTACACACACACACACACACAGGCATACACAGGAAGATTATCAGCTTCGACAATAATAAGGTCGTTTTATTGACGAAAGCCAAAAGAATTGGGTATATCAGGTTTCCGCTTCCGCTTCCGCTTCTGCTTCTTCTGGCGTTTGTGTTCGTGCTTGTCCGTTTTTTCTCTCATCCCTTCTTTTCCTTCTCCTTTTTTCGCAACCAAATGGCCTCCTGACCCTATCTACCAACCGACCGACCGACCAAACTACCCGCCTCAAATTTGTCATGACAACTCCCACCACATGTGCTAGTAAAACGAAATGGGGAATTGGGGGAAAGAAAAGCAAAGGACGCCAGACCAAACCAGACCGACAAGGTATTCGTTCCCCTTCCCTCCCTGATGCGATAAGACACAACTAAACACTCACACACATGTAAAACGAGAAAACTTCGAAACCCAGATCTCTTGTAAAAAGGGAAAAAAAGAAACCCCAAAAACGCGCGAGAGGACCGATTGTCGTATTTTATCCACCATCCTTTCTCATTTTTTTCTCTCTCGTCTCCTGGATGAACACTCTTTCTCTCATTACCGACCGCCTCCTGTGACCATGAACCATGTTGCCTGGGTGATAATATGATATGAAACGTGAAACAACAACTCCCATCCCAGCTCCCCCCTCCCCTGCATTTGCATCTCATCAAGTAAAGCAAACTCCGTGTACCGGGTACCCAACCGCAAGCAGAAACGTAAAACATAGTATCGATCGCCCACAAATGCCTGATGCCGTCACAATTGAAGTATTTCCGACCGTTTCCGTTTCTTTCCTTAGCCCTGTTTGTCCCCCTAGACCTTCCTCTTTCCAGACCGAATAAGATCTCCTATATAACGATGTGTGTATGGGATGATGATACGCCCAGGTTAATCGACCCTGGGTTGGGGAAAATAAAACAAACAACAGAGGGTAACGCCGAAAAGATACACTCCTCGTGGGTTTTTGCCGAAAGCCTCATGTTTCCGTATCGTCAAAGGCCTGAGGCCTGAACACCAATGCTGATGCTGAGATGGCACTGATTCCTCGCCGTGATTACCTCCCACCCTTGAACACCAATTTTGCTGATTCGTATCACAGAAACTCCTAATCTTCAATCGCATCCTCGAATTGCTCCGGGGGTATATCGAGGGGCATATCGCGTCCTTAACCCCAAACACTGGCTTGAACACCCAAACTAGACTTGTTGCCCCAAACACCGGAGCGGTTGCCCCATCCGTTGTAGCCATCGGCAGCAGCACTTGGCGGGTTCGAAGGCGCACCAGAAACCTGGCTGCCCTGTGCGTTCTCGTCACCGCCGTTCGACGCCGTGAAGCCATGGCTCAGGGGCGAAGGCAGCGGGGTTGTAGAGCGCTTGTTGAGAGCGGGGTTCGGCGCTTGCGAAGTCGCGGAAGGGCGGGTGCCGATCGGAGCTACCGCATTGCCAGATTGGCCCGACTTCTCCGAAGGCAGACCCTGTCGCGGAGGCGAACCGCCCGTCGGAGATGAGTTGCTGGTACGAGTAGCTTGCTGGCCAATCGCACTTTCGAAGGCGCCAAGGCCAGTGGTTGGGTTAGACTGCGGGCTGACATTGCCGTCAGCACGCGACTGGCCTAGACCTTCGCCGGCGTGCGGTCCAACACCAGGTGCACCGGGCGCGCCACCTCGATAATCGTATGCGAGTGGAGAGGGGCCACGGAGAGACGATGAAGCAGGCGGTAGACCGGAGACGCCTGGACGCGGGGCGCTATTCTCGTCGGCAAACTGGCTTTCGCCACCATACAGAGCACTACGTTGGCGGGCGATCAAGTCGCGACGATCACCTTCCGACATGCCACCGGGGCTCAGCGTGCGATCGGGCTTGCCATTATAAGAGGTGTCAGACAGCGAATCTAGGGAAACCAAGAGTTAGCATGTCTCGGCGTGATAGACGGAAGAAGACGTGGCAGTGGTAGTGACAACGGGTCACGGCATATGGAGTGAGTGTTTACACGCTGGATCAAGAGGAAGAAGCATTGCGGGCCCTTGTACAGGATCCGGGGACATAGGACATGACATGATGGCTCCGCCGAGAACTCGTTGGTATCTTTCTTGTTTGATTTGCAATGGACATCTGGTGCTATACAGAAGAGGGCGGCCTACTTCGGTTGTATTGCTGCTCTTGATGATAGTTGCGAAGCTCTCGCTCCCGCTGAGCCGCCATCCTCCGCTTGGCCTGCATCATCTGCTCCGCCTCGTTGGAACCGCGCGAGCTCTGGTGGCGTTGCGCCGCGTAGAAGTTCTGCAGGTTCGGGCCAGAGTGGCCACCGGCCCGTGGGTCACCGAAATCGGACACCGAATGGTTTCTAGGTCCACCATGGCCGGATACGCCTCGGGCATCTGTAGAAGTGTTAGTCCTTGGCCTATTGGATTAGACTATCAAGGGGAATGGTGAAGTAAACTCCCCTTTCAGGAAGAGAGGCGGATAAGGGGCAAACTCACGACGCGGAAGTCCGCCAAACATCTTCCCGCTCTTAACGAGATTGTCGATGGCACGCTCGACCTCTGCAAAGAAAAATAGTTAGCTACTGAACCCCGATATTCCACCGACACTGCCGCGGGTGGGTGGCATCATTTCAACGGTTATTTTGAAGGTATGTATCGTCAAGGCAAGACACATCAGAAAGTGCCCTGCCCTGCCCATAACCCCTGCGAATATTGACCGGTCCATAAATCCCTCCCACCCCCGGTTCTTTCTGACGTACCCTCAATCTGGTATGAAAAGGCGGTCGACTCTTCACGAGGAATCGCAGAGCTAGCGCCTACGAACAACAGTCAATTGGATGTCCGGACTCGTGTAATGATGCCATCGCAACTAACCAGACCGCGCAGGCGGGGGAGGAGGAGTCTGGTGATCCCAAGTGGCCTGGCCAGGCCCGGCAGTGGGCCATTGGGATTCTCCGTAGTACTGCGACATTGTCGTCTTGAAGTATTATTTATTATCTCGGTATTGGAGATAGAAATAGTCGTCGCGAGAGGCAGAATGCGTGCTGCTCTTGGAGGGATAACGGGGTATGTGGCTTTGTCCAACAATGTACAAAACAATGAGACTAATGCGTATTTTCTGTCGTTGCTTCTTTCGGTCTGTTGAATGCTGGGGGTTAGCTCCAAGGGTTCTCTAGGGAATTGTTCTATTCTGGAAGAAAAAGAAGAAGTAGGAGGACAATGGACAATGTATGAGACTGGGACTGGGACTGGGACTGGAGATCCACGTGGTAGGGGACGGGGATGGGGACCGTGGCCGTGGTGGAGGGGCATCGGCATCAGATTGGTCATGCTGTTTGTGCGGTGAAAATGGAGCGAATTTGCAGTGGATTTTTTGCGACCTTCTCCGCCGGATTGTTTGGACGGTTGATTTTGCGCCAGACCGTCTTGTCTCGATAGTTGAATAATAATCAGGATTCGGCCAGCAAATCCTCCAGACTGTTGACTGGTCCATACACCATCCTGCCTTGATTCCAGAGCAAGGCGCAAGTAGAAAGCAACAGATGCAGGTGGCAATGCGGATGCAGACGCAGAGACGAATGCAGTTTTCTCTAGCAGAACAGAGCACGTCTTTCCGTGTTGGCGACAATGACCAGTCCCGGGTAGGACAGAGAGGATCAGGAGGGAATAACATCATAGACCACAACAAACAGTACAGTGCATGCGAGGGTAAAGGGGATGGCAAAGTGAACATTTGAATCCATCCTTGGGTGCATGTGTGTGCAGTGCGGTGCAGGGCAGTGCAGGTGCTTTGCCTGTCTCGTCTCTCGGCTATGACTTACCTCGTAACAAAAACGCCCGGAAATTCTTTAGTCTGATAGTGTTTCAGACACGGGATGCCACAGGAAGCAAAAAAGAAAAAAGGAAGGGACGGCAGCACAGGAACGCGCGCACTCGAATGTACCCGGAATTGAGGGATGGGGATGTACGGACGGAGGATACGATGGAGATATGCTAAGGTTGGTATGGTGAAGAATTAAAGGGAGGTCGACGATAGGAAGCCGGTCCTTTTTGGGGGGATATGGATAAAAAGGCCAGAGGAGAAAAAAAAAGTTCCCTTCCACTGTCCACTTTCCAGCGCCAGAGCCAGATTTAGAGCCAGAGCCAGCCCGAACCAGACGACGACCCAGAAGGTCCCCAGTATTCCGGGTTGTTAGGACTCATTGTTAGGCACATAAGGTAGCCTGTAGGTAGTAGTCTGCCACCTGGAGTCTTAGGTCGGTGTTAGGTGTTCAAGTGGTAGGTATGGGCAGGGAAAATGTCGGAGGGGGTGAGGGGACGGGGACGGATACATATCCCGAATGTATCTGTGGTTGTACATACACACAACCTCTGCTCATCGTACCTACCTGGGTGCTGGTACGTATTATACTATCTCAGTAAGTAGTATCAGGATACCCATGAATCAATTCTATGTTGTTTCTTTTCTTGACAAATGTTGACCAATTTTCAGAATCACAGATTCTATCGGCCCCATCAAACGGGATATAAGGAGTGCACAAACAGGAGATGGTATCAATAATGCAGACGGCACAAATCGACCAACCCCTTTCAAGTGCGCTGTATACATACATATGTAACTACCATAAGTCGGTCTGAGGTAAGGTACCTACCTAGGTTAGCTGGTCAGGCATGTATGTATGAAGTAGTAGCCCATATGCAGAACTTGGCTCTGGTATTTGGGTAAGCTAGAGGTAAGCACCCAATCTGCCTAGCCAACAATTTACCATTTATCTCTGGTTGTCTCTCCCTTCCATGTTCTACACAGGAGAAAAGGAGGAAAGGGGGGGTATGTAAATACCTATATGTATGTAACTACTAATTTGTATTTGGAGAAAACGTTCGGAATCCAGGGTACAGGGTACATCACGTTCATGTCCTGAGCTTGTCTATACCTGTACCTGGTATCCCACCTTTATCCCATCTCCCTGGGCCCTAGTAGTTCGTTACCAGTCAGCCCAGCTACATACACCCAGACATACATACATACACCCTTCTGTAGTATGTAGGTATGTATATATTGTACCTAAACCATCTTCGATGTCAAGCTGGCTTGTATGTAGTTTTACGTTCGGTAGTGGTTAGTACTCTTGTTCAAGGCAGGTTGCAATAACAGGTCTTTGCTCCTGATTTAAATATTCATTGCTCATTGTTTGCGAACTATTGGTTTCCTGCCTCTCGAGACCCTTCTCTGATACTGTCAACTGTCACGCTGTTTGGTCCCTGGTAACACGATGATGTGTTGAGGTCACAGCTCTTCCAATCCAGTTGTTACCTGCTACGTATGTGCATCTCTGACCGATCATTTTGCCTTGACTACCATCATTTTAGCAATAGGTAAGATATTGGTGCAAGAGGGATCTCGATGCTCGAATCCGATTCCCATGTCCAATACCATTGTATGATCCCATCTAGACATGTTATCAATATACTGATTTTTTCCTATTACAGACGAGCAGCGCTGACTATGAATACAACCTGCCTTCCTTGGCTGTGATGCTCCAACGGGTTTGCGGATTACCGGCACATGCGTCTCACACCGGCTTAACGTTTCACCTCAGGAGCTGTGCATCATACCTGGAATTCTGGGAACGGCAGCAATCGGAATCGGGTGCTTCAGAGGTTGAAAAGCCATAGCGCACGGCTAACGACTCACTCGGTATTGTCTTTCCTGCCTGTATAGAGTTGGAGACTGCTCATGGGGGGTTTGAGACATGTGTCTTTCCCGGAACCGCGATTTTATTGATGATGTCAAGGTAGTTTCTGCCTTCTTGAGCGAAGTCGTCAACTGAACTGAATCTTATGATGCGTGCTACAAATCGCATTTGCTCGGCCGCCATGGGATTGTTGGATGCATTTTATTGGCTACTTACATCCGTCCGTTACTCATAGCCTACGAAGTATAGGCTATAGGTACAAATACCTATATTGACCTACAGTATGGTCCGATCTAGGGGCACTAACTAATCAACAAAAGCTGGCTCGGGCTCAGTCCGTTGAGTTCAAGCCTTCAGGCCTTCAAGGGCCTACCCAGTTGTCAGTGGGAACGCTAGGGAGCGGGTAAGTTGGATCGCCATTGGTCCTGTGCGTTTGCTGATGATTGGGTCCTTGGGCCCGATATCTCCATCCAGTAACGTCGCCATAAAGACTTTCGTCACTGTGCAGCTGACTATGTGCTTAGTTACCTCCTTACAGTTAGTTACCTACTGTCCTACACATCAGTTTCCGAGGCGCTCAATCAGTTTCGCGGTCAACTTATCTTTGTGGTGATTACAGGTTAAAGATGTATGTTTTTTTTTCTTAACCAGAACCCAACACCTATCCACTCACTATAGCTCCCGGATGTTTACCTGTCATACCATACCGTAAGTACGTTCGACCTCACGATATCCTGCGGTATGGATCCTCGGCTTGATGGCTGTGGCTTGATGTTAGGGGTTCGCTATCCTCTGACCTAAGACGGATCGGGGCCCGGTGTCGCGTGTCGTGTCGGTCATTGATCCAGCGGGCGGGTTGTTTTTCCTTCTGCCCTCTTAAATTGCTATATCCACCTCCTATTCTCCACGAACCCCATGTTTTAGATGATACTGTTACCGCTGGCTCGGCGGGCGTTCGGCAGAAAGATAAGTGCATTCGCTCCGAGTCCGTCTTGCGTTGTCGCATTTTGTTGCAACCGTGGCTCATGTCTACCTTACATAGCAACCACGGCCGGTCAAGGCAAACACATTCGTGATGTATTCTCTTTCCATGCTATCACTTTCTTATTTATTTTCCGCGGTGAACCCATTACTCTACTGTTTACACATACACGATGCGGGTAGGCTGGAGGATTGGTAAGAAGGGTGAAACTCAAAATCCCCCTAGTTCACTTTGGTGAGGGTGGTAGTGAACCCCTTTTCCCCTCATCCCCCATGCCAATTTCCAAGTTCACCAAAAGGGAAGCCCTGTAGCTTTTCCCACGCTTGGCTGACGATGGTTTGCCTGCGCGGTACCATGGTCCGGATTGTTAATTTCACAGGCCTGTGGTTTAGGTACCGACGGCGTCTGGGGGGTGACAACCTGGAAGGAACCTGGAAGGGACTCGCTCGTCTGATCCCCGCCTGCACTCACCTATAGCCAACCGTACATACCTACCTAGCATGCCTAGGTACTTACATAGTAGTATCAGGGTAACCCCTAACCCTAACCTATGTGGTACTAGGTATCAGTATGTAGGGCCGGTAGGCGGGTCGGCAGCCATCGGCCAGCAGCCGTCATCCGGGAGCTTGGGCCATGTATTCCCTAATAGGCACCGTTCTCGAACACTTTATAGAGTCTCTTTATACATAAGCCGGGATCTCCGTAGAAACACTTTCCCTATGAAGCCTCTATATAATGTCTCGTAACTTATTACCGGGACCAGCCCCGTGTTCTATCTCGCCAAACGTAATAGCGACAGAACGACTTCCCCATGCACCCGATGCAGGCCTTGACGCAAGAGTTGATGCAAATTCTTTGCAGCCGTCCATCGAGCCACATGCGGTTCTGAGTACAGCGACGCAAGATGATTCGACCGAAGCAGGATATGACCGCGTGGGGGCGCATTCTGAAAGGCGGTTCGGTTCAATGAACGGGACGGGATAAATCCCGAGACCATTGGGCAATATGGATATCATAGATTGCAGATTTGCTTTCCCAAGTCCGAAAGCTACCGAATCATCCACCTGGGCCGGCATCCACATGCCCCCGTCAGGCTTTCCACCATCGAAACGGCCCGGCCATGCACGAACACTTGCATCCATGGGTGGTATCAGTGCATGCGCATTACGTCAAATCGCCCTCGGTCTGATGTCCGGTCTGCCGGTGTCAAGCGCCTGGTGGTCACCGTCGATTCCGGCTTCCGGGATCAAATGAAGCAGTGACAAGCAAGCAATGGGGCGTTTCCAGGACATTGACCATCAACCAAAAACACCTATTCCTACATGCTTCCTACGTGGGGGATACGATGGATTTATTTCCGTTCTCCATCGTACTACTGTGTAGAGACGTCCGTGAAGCTAGCTTGGACCGGCTCACAGTAGGCTCTCCGATGTGGAGCTACGAGTTTAGACGTGACCTGAGGACCCAGAAAGCCCAGAAACCACAGTGTGCTTTATAATTGTCTACCGAGCTCGGCCAGCATGCATCGTGTCCCGAGCTAGGCATCGTGCCATGAGCAGGAGTCAACGGCTACATGCACCTCATAGCTCACACACCTTGGGTTTTACAGGGAGGGCGAAAACTTACACACAACAGGGTCGCGAATAGTTATGTCTTTAGATATCAACACCAATACGTACCGACGCTCCCCCTCGACTGCTACAAGCAAGATCGGAATGGACCCGAGAGCATGGATACTTACCTAGTCTAGGCGTGGGCCGTGAAGGTCGGAACCAACTCTATCTCGCTAGACGCTCTGTCCGCATTATAGTCATGTACGTAAGTAGAACTACATATTAAATATACTAACTATATTTAGCGGTGGTGTATCTACTATGTAAGACCGCATACCGAGCATCATACCCGCCATCGCCATCATCGTCATCGTGCGGCTCGAAACGATATTTTCGTCTGTTGTTCTGCTCTGCAACCTATTGTGAGGATAGCATGAAGAGATTTCGATATATATACCAGAGAGATAAACGCTATAAAAGCTACCCTCAAAGGGTCTACGCCAGCTTGGCACTGCCGCTATTTTTCTCTGAAGCGTAGTTAGCGGCGTCTAATAGGATTCGGCAACCCCTAATTACCGGGCTGCCTAAGGGCGGAGAGATGGATAGAAATGGATCGTGGTGAGCATCTCCGAACCGCCGGTTATACTCTTCTCCACCGTCGTGACAGGCCGTTTGATGGCTTTGCTGGTACAAATGTTCGCACTGATTGCACACATTAACTTGATCCAGCCCGCCTACGAAACCACGACCATCAAAGATACCTACTACATAGGTATATGCTGTAGCAGATAGTCTAGCAGCCTACCTTCATAGATATTGCCCAAATCGCTTGTCAAATTGCCCCACCAATCAGCCGTATAGGTTATATCTTGGCTCTCCTCATACGATATGTTTCCAGTATTACTACAGTTCACTCGACTAGCCGTCTAATCCAGCCCAATTTCATCATGAGCTTCCCAAACCGGTAACCTACTCCTTTGCCTAACGCACCCCAATTCCCCGCACCTTTTACCTCATTGATCGAATGGCTTCTCAGACTGTCTATTCAGACTCCACTCCCTCCTGTGTGGCATGCAAAGCTGACCTGTAAGAAAGGCAATTAAGGAAATGGCGCTTGAAGAACCCATTGGCGGGCTGCAATTCAGTACATCTCCCGAGGTTCTGAGCGGAGTAGGTGATCTACCTAGTCTGTGAGTTATTTCGTACATAGCTACAAGATTGGCATCAAAGTCATCATCGGCCTACATCTCAGGAGGGCGGAACGGTTCCCGCACACTTACTGGCCGTCCGAAGATGAAGGGATGGGGCCTCACCCTAACCATAAGTGATGGTTTTCTCGGCCCAGTTCGCACGACACGCTCGATTACCGGCACGCCGTCACCTTGTGATTGGGATCTGTAAGAACCCCAAAACTGCAAAAACACCTCGCAAACTCCGAGAAGATCCGAGTTCAGTGCTGGAGCATCTTGATCACGGCTAACAACGACCCCCAAACCATCTCGATTTTCGTCTCCTACTTCAAGTACGTAAAGATTGGAGTTTGATTCAATGATGGAGAGTATGAGAGAAAACCCCCTTACAACCTTGGCATCTCAATACCTCCCGAGCTTCCATCCATATCCCATGCCCAGACAGAGAGTAAGTCGATGATCTTCACATGCGACTGTAGTATGGTTGTCGTTTGCCAACTCGGTAGTCGGGACGGAATACTACCCTCGAATACGTCGTTTTCGTCATGGCCTGTTCGTTGCCTATCGCTGTCTTCCTTGTATTGCCAGAATGACGAATTTTCCTAAACTGCAAGGTCGCCCAGATTACCTATCAGGCAACAAAATCTATCATAAGGGCTTCCTTTTCGTGCTTCCTTCCCCCCAGCTGGCAGCAGAACGAACACCAAGGATATCGTTCGTGTCAGCTATTCGGAATGTGGCAAGCGTCATACCCCTTCTTCCCTCTCTTTTGCCGCCGAGGTTACTACTGCAGTCGTACGTGCCACGGCTTGCTTCTAGGGCTCGGTCTATCACTTTCCATAGCCGCAGCTAGTTGCATCCGCCTGCATACAATAAGCATGTAGGTAGGTAAGGTAGGCATTGTCATGCAGATGTCCTCGCATCATGCATGAAGGGTGAGGGAGGGAAGGGGCCGGGGCCGGAGGAGGGACCAACGCTTGCTTGCACGCGTCCAACCACTCACGTTCCACCCACCTTCCAGGCTCCTAGAACAATTCCATCGCCAGTAGGAGAGGATGGGCAGCCCCCCTTTCCCCACCACGAGTACGACTATTACCACTTTACTACGAACAACCTTACTTTACCACCTACTATGTACCATCATCACTACTACAGTCTACCTACCACCACCACTCAGCTTCCGTCGTCCTAGATGTTCCGTTCTAGCTTTCCGCCGGCCCGGCCAGTAACCACCCACACCCCACCGTTCCATAGGTGGCTACTGTATTTACGAGCGAATCCGAACAGCAGGAAAGGCCCCGCGTTCGACAGGATTGAACTGGGGTGGGGCCCCGATCCGGCCCTTCTTTTTCTTCATTGCTTTTTCCCCCATCCTTCTCCTTGGGTGCCCGCGCAGCAGCGATGACATAGATGATATCCGCCTGCATGTGGTCATTCTTGGCTGGCTTGCCCTATACCAATTATACCAGTCTTATTCTTCTCGGCAGAAGAACTTTCGAGCCTCCTGATCATCTTGGTTTGATATCTGTGTATCATAATGATTAATAAGCATAAAAGAGAATGCAACGCCGCCTGTCCAGCCGCCAGTTGATTTGTTGTCAACCTTGATTTCGATTTCACATGATTTGCCGACGATGCCAATGTTGTCAGGTCACTATATCGTAATGTCTCGATTTATAGGCGATGGTAATATGTCACAATACAATACGCAACATGAATGCGTGACAAAGTATCATGGAGGTGGTCTTGATGTAAATATGATATATGTCCAGTCACCCTATTAATGCAATTGCTTTCCTACTATACAAGAACAACATATACCAAGCGGTGACCTGTTTGAACTATGAGATATTAGGAAAATATCTTCACACCATAAATGCTAACCGTGATATTTCGAAACCTACTACACGACTAAACATTGCTTCCTTGAGAACAGTATCCGATGAGGGCGGGGGACACTAGCGCATTCGGCGTTTGACTTTATACCCCTTGATGGAAATCGATATAGAGTTGTCGATACGGCAAGTATCAGAAACTATAAGAGATAACATAACATGATTCTATATATACTAGTATCAGTCAACGCCTGTGTATTGGTAGATGTACATATGCTGATAAGGCTGCCACTGCTATGTCTAGAATAAGTTATCTAAGCAAGGAAGTAGCCATGCTTTCCAGAAATGAGAAGAAAAGGCGACTCGAAATATCACAGGCTGCGGGCAAAGGAACTAACAACTCAACAAGAAGGTGAAGCTATTAAATCCAGTAGGTATCAACTAGTTCACTCCCAAAGCAACGCACATCACCAAAGCTTAAAAAGCGAAAATGGATTCGATATATGGCTGATATTTGATAGGTCTCAATATTCAAACTAATGATTTGTTATAGTTCAGACAAATATTTGTTTACTTACATAAGTACTTGGTTGAGCTATTCTTCCAATACTTACACATAACTATGTGGTAATGGCTACCTACCCAAACGGCTAATATATCGCAGCCCTATAGACTTGACAAGGACTAATTATAATCCCCCCTTTTGTTAACGAAGCTAAAAGCGAGTCAACGATTTATGGTCAATGATCTGATAACCAATCCTATAGCTATGTAGCTTTTCTCAACACCGACATCGTGTTTGATTATCGAATCAGAGTTGCGTCTCTACAATCCGCAAAACCAAAGCCATGTTGAAACAGCTCAGTGTATTTGCTATTGAGGTGTTCAGTATTTCTTCTACTACTTTGTCTACTCTCGTTGAAATCAGGGTATTCTTATCCATTACCCCTTATTAACCCTTCGGTACAATTGTTCTACTGTGCTCGCAAAGCTGATCATGGCAGATGTCAGTGCAGAAGCAAACCAGGGTTAGGGGTTTGTGGCATGGGGATCGGGAGTTCCGTTCCCAAGGTATATATATGAACCCATTTACCAACAAATGAAGAAGGGGAGGGAGAGGAACACAGTGATAGATGGAATGATCGTTTGAGCATGGGATTTCATCATTGGATATTACCATTGTTATGAAATGCCATTACCGTATGTAGCACTTCTTTGTTCACGCAACTAAATATGCTATGGAAAGAGAATAAGAACCTCTCTTCCAGCTCAACAAAGACATATGTCCTATCAAATGATCTCCAGTTGACTTTGCTCGTAATGTGAAGTCTCGATTATGTACGTTTATAGACAAACATGAAAACACCTTCAATCTATATACTTTCCCATGTAATAAACTAAAGAGCGGTCTTCCAACGAGAAAGATGAACTATATAACTGGAGGCCCCATGTCGGCCTTTGCGGTATCCCTATCGAACCCGCTACGGCAGCAGCTCAGGGACGACGCGCGGCAGCTGCTGCTTTACTTCGGGATACGGCACCGCCTCGAGTTCGTCAAGTCGCTGCACAGTCCCACGGGCGGGTGTTGCTGTGCAATGAGCAGACGCCCGACGGGATGCGCATCTAGCGGCAGCTCGCCATCAAGCACGGGCTTACAAGCTTTGCGCGGGAGGACGTCAGGAACGAGCTGAAGATCCTCCGGCGGTTGACCGGCGCCGAACACGTTGTCCAGATGATACCCCTGACCCCCTTCGGGCAGGTCGTTGGGCCCGACGTAGCAGGCAATGCGCTCTCCCGCCCGTTCTTCGTCATGGGGGTTGCTCAGGACGGGCCCCTCAGTGCTTGGGTCGGCCGCGAGCTGGAAAGCCCTGTACTGTGGTCTATCTTCCTGTGCTGTGAGTCATAGGAATTAGTAAATAATAGATGTAATGTCAATAATAGAGTAGGGGAAAGAGAATCGACAGCCACTGACGAATGGTGATATCGACCGACTAGTGATCCGAGGTCTCATCGGAATGGTATACCCACCGGATAGCGACCCGTTGGCCCCGATCCAGAGAGAAAAAGCACCCGGGAAAGGCACCACTAGCGAATGGAATATCGCACAATTATATGCATTTGTACAATGCCCTGTTGGACGAGTTCCGCGGTGACGCAGAGCACCTAGTATCTCCACGGGTGAAGGTTCGAGCCAAAATATTCACACTCAGCACCCATTCGAAAGCCGCCGGAATCGTTCGAGGGCTAGTGCTAATGAATGTGACGGAATAGTTCATTGACTTCGGCCTGGCCACAGAGGAAGCCGAGTAAGTCTCAAGTCTCAAGCCCAGTTTCTCGATGGCTTCGTATCTGTCCCTATTCTCAAGCAAGGGGATCATGAACAGGGGTTAAACGATATCATAGGCCCCAGGACGCAATAAGGAAGAATATATGGGATGTCGGACTTGCAAGTTTTTAGATACCCCTTACCATCCTGACACTTTCGGTCCTCCCGCCATTTTTATTTCCATTTTTATGTCTTTTTTGTTTTCTTCTTCATCCACCGAGCTTTCGCTAACAAACATACCTATATATAGATTAAATATGCCTTGCTCAACAACAGGACCCCATGGATCAACCTTTAGGCATGGACAACGCCCCGGCAGAGTACGGCGTGAATGTGCGGGCGACGACACCCGAGCCGGACTACGCCGTGACGACGCACGCACCGCCCGCTCTGGGCAGGAACAAGCGCTTGCCGAAAGATCTGAAGGAAGCCATCATCCGCTGCCTGACCGGGACGAGGCCGACCGGCCCTCCCTGGGGGACCTGCTAAAGCTTTGCGAAACCCAGGTTACCGGCCACCGCAACACCCGGCGCGAGCAGCAGGGCACCATGTTGCGGTCAAACGCGGAGGAAGAGAACGAAGACGACAACCACGTAATAGCATAATGAACCGTCGTGTACGTGTTTGGTTCTATAGCGCAAAGGTTCATTTGGAAGGCGTCGAATACAGGCGGGGGAGGGCCGGTGTTTTACACGTGGGGAAGTGTGATCAGATCTAATCAGGACGAGATCACGTTAGCGGGAAGTAGAACGATTTTGTTGCGTATAGGGTCATAATGCTGCTACTGCGCAGATGCTGGGGTTGCACATAATAGTACGCTTTCCCTCCTTTCTGGTAGATCCAGGGGTCCGGTCATATCAATATATACTTCGAAATGCGTCAGAATATGACGCCCCCAGAATAATGGGGAAATCGTCCCCTGGAGATCAGAAAGTTTCGTGACGAACTGTTACATACCTAAGTTATACTGATGGGATTGTCTGGCATTCAACACCAGTGTATGAAAAGGTTGATGGAAGCTGCAAACCTCAATGCCACAAAAAGGAGAGAAAAACGAGTAGGAACTAACGTGGACCATCTCCAAATACAAGAGTATTGCGAGACTAATACCTATTATGCCAGTCTTTCACATACGGACCTCGGTTATAGTTGAAGTAGTGATTAGGAATATCCCCCCCAGAGCCTGCCACGTGAACCATCGATATCTGCTAAAGTTGATATCTCTGTGTTCCAAGTACAGCGCCACTACAGAGCGGGAAAGCAACGCTACCTGACTTCAGGGGTATGTAACAGATCACAGTAGGCTTAGGCTTTCTCCCATTCGGATTAAAATCATTCTACTTGCCGTAAATAGCCATCCACAGGGAGAATATCCTACCCCAAGGAATTCCACTAGGACCTGAACAAGTTACTAGCCGAGATGACCGCCGGCCACATTTCTTGCCTCTCTACTATCTACATGTGCGCACAGATGTGCGTGCGTATGCAGATACATGGGGACAACGGCGCGTACTTACTTCAGAGGAGAGCGGGCGAGATCTCATAGCCTAAGCGAGCTCGACGGGAAAGTGATTGTAGTAGTGAATAAATGGACACGACACGACACCACTGTACTTTCCTTGCTGCCTACCGCCTCTATTCTCCTGATGACCTAGGAGCCGGAGGATCTGCTCCGGCTAGTAGGATAGATATCACAACCGTCTCCCCACTAAGAGTGGAAAAAGGGGGTTGCCGCCTACCGTGGGCAGCGTGGGATTTCCATCGCCCATCCCAAGACCGTCATAGACAGAATAGAGCGCGCTTATTACAGGACAATACTCGCTTCCTTCGATCAGGCCGACATGCACTTTGAATTTAGTGTCTAGGTCTGGGTCAGCATGCCGCCGCAACTAATATGTAGGTAGTTAGATCACACAGGGGCTCTGACTGTAGCCTGACTGCATT
This sequence comes from Diatrype stigma, assembly GCA_022225965.2. Taxonomy (NCBI): domain Eukaryota; kingdom Fungi; phylum Ascomycota; class Sordariomycetes; order Xylariales; family Diatrypaceae; genus Diatrype; species Diatrype stigma. Next base: position 103,671 of record JAKJXP020000037.1, on the reverse strand, counting down.
ATGTCGGGATGTTCGCCGGAGCACGTCTCGTGGTGAGAGAAGATTCCACTGTAGTATCCTTGGAGAGCGTTGTGTTGTCCTTGCATGTTTTCAAGTGTTATCAGAAGCAGACGAGGGTGGAGAAGGCCTCTTCCGTGTGGATGTTAGATGCAGGCGGTCGATATAACGAGCATCTTCAAGACACAAAAGCTATCCATTATGCTCGACCATAGTTGGTTCTGTTGATCAAGCGCGTAGATCTTGCAGCTACTAGTTCTCGTAGTGATGCCAAACGGGTTCGCCTGCTGCTGTCGTGGTGGTGCTAGGTGGGAAATCCGCTCTGTCCTTTCCGAGTGTCCAGTGCCCAAACCACCAACACGCAAAGATTGCGCTTGTTGCTATATCATACATGGACAGCCCCAACCAACCGCTCAAAAGTACCAACAGAGATATCTTCACTTTAACTTAACAACCAACAATTCTCACAAAATGTTGAGTTACAACCCGGTTTGAATAGGTGAATGTCATAAGAATAATTCTGGGCAGACCTTTTAACGTCCTTCATAAATTGATCAATATAAGTAGGTATATATATCGTTAGGTACGACGTTGTGTTTAAACAGTAATGTAGGTACCGTGATTGGGTCAGGATTTCTCTGTTGGTTTTCCTCCAGGGAGTGGGTGGCATCCGTGTCGTGTTCTTTCTTACAGATCCTTGCGTCTGGCCCCATCACCTCCTTTAGGACTCCTACATAACTGTTAGCGCATGTCAGCGAGCCATGCCAACGAAGGGCCAAGCTGGCAATAGAAGGGATTCGACATAGTCGGCGATGATCTCTCTTTATGATACAGCAGATCTAGACGCTGCGTATCAAAACGATGACGACAAACTTCCCTGGACGAGAACAGATTTTACTGGAATAGCTGTACATTACGCAGTATACGCCACTTCGCATAGACTTGTCTATGTAGTCAGTTCATGTAGATAGCGGCAAGATTGACAATGGTAGGTAGTTATCATCATCGTGGCACCTACACCGGGGGACATTCCCCGGCGTCAACCCGCTGACCTATTCGACATATGTCAGAGGACCCAGTGGGATGGTAAGGCAGCAAGGCTTCTTGGTTTGCTCCTGGTCATTACGAGGCTTAGCTTTTGGCATTGCTTTGGTGCTGTGGCAATGTCTTGCGTGGCCATCTATCCCACGGGTTGATCCCACGGGAGGCCAGATACCATGGCATGTGGCTAATGAGCTTAATCAGATGGCCAAAGCTAGCCCCCGCGTGGCGTGGCGTGGCGTGGCGAACGAAGGTCGGGGAAAGCCCATGTTCAGGCTGAGTAGGGCTAGAGATAACGTTGCGCAAAGGCGTTCTGACGGCATAGTTACAGAGTACCTAGTAAGTTCTTTTTTCTTTTTACATCATGTTTGCATAATACCTCGTACTAGCATAGGATTGGTACTCGAGGTGGCGACGAACGTCAAACGTCCCAGACGTCTACGTAACTATGTAGATGGTTGGAAGATGCGAGGTGACGATCTCCGTTCCAGGCGATCACTTGGAGCTCGGCTACTCGATGCGAACGAACTATCGATACATATCAATGGAAAGTCAAGCCACTGTGGCGTTGACTAACAACGACAAAAGTTTGCCGGTGCAGTGGTAGCAAAGTGGCGAAGTGGGGGATTGTCAGATTGACGAGGTTCAGTCCCGTCCAAAAAATGCATACCTACAAGTAGTAATGGTATAAGACCGTCACGAGGAGGGCTCCAGCCGTAACGTTCACATGCCACCACGGCCTGCAGGGTTCGTTCGAACTTCTGCCGACTTCTGGCCACTTGAGGCTGTCAGCTTGGGAGTTTGGTTTTACAATCCCATCTTCGTATGTATGGTACTGTAGTTGCCATAGTTGCCATTCCCCCTATCCCCTGCAAGAACCAAGAAACCAAGAACCCTGTTAGCGAGAGCAGTCAAGCCTCTCAGGGGTTAAACCCGACCAACCAGGAGCTAGGCCTGGCTAACAAACTCAAACAGCCCGCCTAGCATCTAGTTAGATACCTATTATAGCTATCTCTGCCAATGGAACAAACCCAACACCGTCCAGACCCCGAGATTGTAAATACGCGTGCTTACCTTCAAGGTTGCTTACTGGTTACACACTGACATTGCTGTGGCGAAACGGCGGGGGCATCGAGGCTGACGACATACAGTACCGGAATGCTGGTTATCGTCGACACCCTGTCAACGACCGGAGGCCTGCGAGCTGTTGTGTATTAGGCGAGTGGGGTTGTGATCATCGATGGCAATATTGAGACAAGGCGACATCTGTGTGTGTGTGTGTGTGTGTCAGATGGTGCCGGAGCCGAATAAATCCCATACCAATCAATTGATTTTCTGAAGCTATCGGGTATTCAGGTAGTTACATTGTAACTACTTACTGTTAGAATTAGAACAATGTAACTAGAAGGCAGGCAAGGTAGGGATAGCTGTGCCGGGATCTCCGCCGAATTTATACCTAGGTAGGTAGCTTCCCCACATGGAAGGGAACCTTGGAGGGCAGTGGAGGGGTAGCTAGAAAGCGCCGTTGATGGGTATCGTGGAATTCGCATACTAGAATCGCTAGAATCTGCTACGAGATTCTCGCTTGTTCGCTATCAAGCGCAGCGCCACATCGTTCCTTCGCGGTGGGGCGCAATGGAGCTTTCGGAACGACCAACGATCCTTGATTACGAGATAGTCATTCTAATTTTTCTGTCTTCTTGTTCGCATCACAGTACCCGGCAACTGGACTTTTTTTTTTTTTTACCTGTTCAAGTTGGCAAAAAGACGATCCGGCGTTCGATGCAGCATTTAGTCTAGCGGCTGCCAATGCGATAGATGGTGGAACGGGCATTGCGAACACACCGTTCGTGCGGGTCTCACCAATTAGTAATCTGTTCAAAACAACATCAGGGCTACGAGCTTCACTTATACGAAACCAGTTACCGAGCCTGCGGATCACCCATCACACACCTGCAATTTCTCCCGGCGTGGTAGGCGGCAGTGACTAGAGCGGTAGTCAGCAGGTAAGGTTTGTGGTTGTGGACATAGCCCGAGGCCGCGGAACCAATGGAGGATGGGGATGGCAGATGGCGTCTCTTGGACGTGATAGAGGGGAAGCTATAAAGCATACTATAATCCAAGGCATCAGTTGCGCGATGGCGCTAGAAATCTCGAAAATGGTCCATCGGCCACAAACGCTTCGGAAAATTCTCAGGCATGTGCGGCAAGCTCCGGCTTCAGGGTCCCATCCCGAGCAGCTGAGGTCTCCTGCTGCTACGGACATCTCGAGAGGGAACCAGCCCAGGCTTGCCAGGCTTGCCAGGGAGGGCCAGGGCCACAGGGTATTCCCAGGGTCTCTCGTGCGCGATGACATGCATCATCACATGTGGATAGTAGGCACGGGCTGCGCATGACACCCTGTGTTCGGGTATCCGTACAGGAAGCGGAGTACCTGGTAGGAGGAGGGGGGACCCTATAGCGATGGAGCTACCGGGCTGCGGGTATGGTCTTTTCTAGCAGTAGGCAGCTAATAGCATGGTGAACCACCGCTACTAACGTACCTATACGCAGGGGTGGGGATGCTGGGTTCAGTGCATGTGTCTCCTGGCCATTTCCAGGTTCCATCCTGCTGCATGTCTGAAGAGGGACGGGATCGGGATAAGCCTCAAAGTGTGCAGATGTCTCGCCGTCTTGCCGTCTCGGAAGCGGCGACAGAAGTGGCGCGCTGGATGCTGAGCCCCAGCTGATGGCAGGGGGTAGTTGCCGTGTATGTAATTACGTCGATAGTCAAGAAAAAAGAATACACGCGTAGGTTCTAGAAGGTGTACAGAAGGGGGACAGAAGGTGGGCAGAAGGCAGACAGAGCCTTGGAAGCCACTACGCATTACGAGATAATTCGGTTAACTGCGAACTTGCGAACTTGGAAGGAAAGCAAACGGGTTGCTGCTGGCTTTTCCCAGTCTTGTCAGTCTTTTTGCCCATCCACGCGTGGATCCCGAACATGGTAAGCGCCACATAGCGGGCCTGGCCAATGGGCGGCGACCAGGAGCTTTTGCTCCGGTCGTCACAACCTCATCGGGCCAGGACAATACAAAAACAGAAACAGATACCAGCAGGCAAAGAAACTCGAAGGCGGTGACTGACTGCCCGTACTGCCTGCCCGCTGCAACTGTTCTGCTGCTGCCCTATGGGATCGGCTGTGTCGAATGTCAAGTCTGCCGCGCACCAGTTCGCTACGCACACTCCAGCATTGCCCGTTTCAGCCGTTGGCACTTCTTCAGGTTCCCAAGTTCGGGTTGATGTGGTACACCCGTCATCATTTGGTGGCGATTCTGACAAGGCCAGATCAGCTCGTTCGTACGACAGAACGCACGGACGGATAGCTCCTTTATAGGGCCCTTCAGCTTTTTCGAGTCTTGGGAACGAAGCTTCATATATGAGAGACAAACGATATAGCTCTTCTCCCACGCTCTCGATTTCATCCTACTGTCATGATAGCTCCACGGTACACACCAACTTTCCTCAAATCCTCCTTTTAGGAGCTACCCCCCACGATCCATCATCGTCGTCAAAAGTTGGGCACAAACGTCCAGTAAGCTTCTGATGTGCGTTGAGCACTACAGGAGTTGCCCAGTCTGCGGGAAGCAATATCTCCTCTATGTTGTATTTTGCAAGGAGTACCATCCCCCGCTGGTGCGCTGCCCCAGAGGGATAACTCAGGAGGACGCAGAAATGGTAGAAGGGCGGTGCCCAAGCCCCGTGTGTCCTTACAACCACACGGGGGGTTGCGCTGTGAGTTGACAAGAAAGGGGCGGGCACTCCCCTCCCGACAAGTCACAAAATAAGAACCACGACCCGTCCAAACGCACCATTCGAGCTACTGCTCATCCTTTAGAGCTTCTGGCCTCCGCTACTAACCTCGACGTACTGGTCAATACCCTGGTACTCTGGGACTTCGAAGTCATACTTCTTCGCAATCGCCGGGGAGACGAAACTAGCAGTAAGTCAGTTACGGGGGGGATACCTTGTCAGGAAAAAGAGAAACTACGAACCGTCCACCGATGAAGTGACGGCCCTTGAAGTGCTGGACCAGGGGCTTTGGCGCCGTGAGGCTGACGAGAAAGTCAGGATGGAAATTGCTACCAAGACCGGAACTTGGCGGGCCTGTCTCGATATTCCAGGAGGAAGGGGCGTCGACCGAAGTTACTGGTAGTTTGGTCTCTTGCAGAGCTTTTATGACGGCAGGAAACGGCTCTCGGACCTCGCCGGAGAAGCTGAAGCCTGGACGGACTTTTAGTATAGCGCTCTATATCGCTCGCGCCTTTGCAACACGACTTACCGAAAATCGCATCGATTATATGATCCGTCGAGTTTACAGCATTGGAAAAATCCTCAACGAACGGAACCTCGAGGTCCTCTAGCTGCTTAGAAAGTCGCTGCAAACACCAGAAATCAGTACACAAACACACCTACGACGTTACGACGAGACGAGTCATGAGGCATGAATCCAGAATTATAGAGCATATCCGGATACGAAAGCTGCCGGAAAATTCAGCGTGACTGTGGGAGGAACCTTATGTACGGTATATGGGATTAATGAGGAGGTAATAGGTAGGAGGTAGGGAACGGAAGCCAGCCAGCGCGGATAATATCTAGCTTCAGCTGGGCCATCCGTCGCCGTCACGATGTGACAGTAATTTCAGCTCAATTTGAAACTGTAAGAACTTCGAACATACCTGGTACAGCTCGTTCTTGCTACGCTTCGGATAGAAGATGGTGGGCTGGTAGCCGTAATGTCTAAGGTGGCGGGCCGCGACGAGCCCGTCTCCTCCTGTTCCCACGCGCCACATCGGTGAGCAACATGGAACGGCCGGTCGGAATCGATCAACCACGAAAAAGCCGACCACGGAAAGAAAAGCTTACCATTATTCCCGGGACCGCAGGCGACAAGGACCCTGTTGCCCTTGTTCGGCGGATGAACCCGGTAGACGACTTGGGACACGGAAAGCCCGGCCAGCTCCATGAGCTGATCAATGGAGAAGGCACCGGTGCTCATGAGCTCCTTATCCAGAGCTGCTGCAGCTGCGGCGGAGAGCGTCTAGGGTTCCGGGGACATGCACATCAATTCAATGTTCGCTAGCTAGGCACACAAGTACAATTTGTAATATACTTACCTTGAAAGCCATGATGTACCCAGTCACAAAATTTACCAACTCAATATCGAAAAGGGAATCGGATGAGTTCCCCTCGGACTTGGGATAAATCGTTATATTAAATGGTTAAGATGTAGGATGGTTTGGAATAGATGAGAAGGTATGGATGGGTATGTAGTGTAGGTATGCCATCCGGTCTAGACTCTACCCTTATGTATGTACTTACCCGGGTTATACCCTATACCCAACTGACATCACTCGCAGCAGCCCCATACTTCAGCGGCTATGACCTCAAACAGCAACAGCAACAGAGACGGCAGCGGCAGCGGCAGCGGCAGCGGCAGCACAGCGGGAATGACTAAACAAGTGGATCATGCCCAGAACTGCCAGTCCGGCGGGGTCCACCGCTGGGCCCACCTCCACCTGCACCCGACGGGACTTTAAGGAAGGTTCCTGGAACTTCAGGTTGTGACGTTCAGGTTTCCAGCCACGATTGATCGGACCGGAAGAAAACCACAGCCGCCCTGGCCGCCCCGCCAAAATTGTTCAACTCCAGCTCTCCAGCCCCGAAGCTTTAATGTAGTGATCGCGATCCTCGTCGCCAGCTTTACACCGTTCGGCTATCAACACAGCACAATACAACACAATGGTGGTGAAGATCCGGCTAGCGCGCTTCGGGCGTAAGAATGCGCCTTTCTACAATATCGTCGTCGCCCAGGCAAGGTTCGCTACATCCACCCGTCCCTCCATCCATCCCACCCCCCATCGTTCGCCCTAATAACCAAGCCGACTTCCCTACCTTTCTTCCCCGGCCTGACCATTGGATTGAACCGAATGCCCGCGAGACCATATCCATCATCGTCTAGTACTCCCTAGCTAACCTAATGCCCGATCGCCGCGCCGCACCGCACCGCAGAACCGCTCGGAACAGCAAGCCGCTCGAGGTCCTCGGCACGTACGACCCGATGCCGAAGCCGGACCCGTACGACACCTCCGGGCGCCTGCACAAGGACATTCAGCTGGATACGATACGGGCGCAGTACTGGATCGGCGTGGGCGCGCAGCCCACCGATACCGTGTGGAGGTTATTGTCGCTGGTGAGTAGTTTCGTTGTTGTTGTTGCACGGCAGACGGGAGATTTCATGCTGCTTTGCTTGTCGAGGGGCGTTCCTATGGAAGAAGAAGTCTGCATGCGAAAGAACGGGGGAAAATTAGAGGGGAAAAAAAACTAACCGCACGCACACGCCAAAACACAGCTGGGAATCATGGAACCGAAATACAGAGATAAGAAGCCCCGCGTACCACCCCCAATGCCCGGCGATGAGAGGCCCGCGGTACCACCAAAAGGAAACGAGTCGTCGTCGTGATGTGATGGGAGTGGTGTGCGGAGATAGGATAGGGCTGTCATTGGGAAGCATTGAGTGTACGGGTCGAGCATAAAAGTAGAAGCTCACCAACGGCGTTTTATGTTTTTGCATCATGGGCATGGCATGTGATATATACTGGAGTGGGAAATTCGGCTGATGCTGGCGCACCGCACATATAAAAAACGGCGGGGATGTTCTAACAAGGGGGTGAGGAGAGACAAATCCGCTCCCCTTTGCATGCTCGAAATAGGTCGACCACACCATCATATGTAGTATGCATCATATGTATGCATGGACAGTTATACGATATCAGACGAATAAAAAACAATAAGAATTCCCAAGAAGAGCATCAAATCTCATGCTGCGATGTTTCGGTAAATTCAGTCTATCAAAAATAACGTGCTCGCTTGTTTACGAACCATCGAACAACTCCTGACTGCCCGGTCTAATGTGATCTCACCGCTACTCCTCGGATGCCTCTTCTTCGAAGACTACCAATACCGTGCCTGCCTTGCATCTGTCCTAGTGAAGTTGTTAGCGACTAGGTAGCTAGGTACCCGAGGATAGGGGAAAAGGACAATAACGTACCCCTTCTTTGTGAGCTAGTCGTTTGATGACGCCGTTCTGCGGTGAACGGATCACGGTCTCCATCTTCATAGACTCGATACTACATAGCAATGGGATTAGTAGACCGCCGATTTTACTTACCCTATTCTGAAAAATCCAAAAAAAGAAGGGAGGGAGGTGAGAAAATCCGCTTACACGACGAGCGGCGTGCCCTTCTCGACCGTATCCCCCTCCTGGACCTCGTTCTTCAGAATCTTGCAGGGCATCGGCGCCACGACCGACGCCGCCGCCTCCTTCAGGCCCAGGGCCTTCTCGTACCAGGCCGGGTCGGCGAGCGCCAGCTCCGTCTTGGCCCCGCGCTGGAACACGCTGAGCTGGTTCCCGCGGTTCGGGTCCTGCACCACCGTCGTCTCGATCCGCGTGTCAGGGAAGAAGGTCACGAGCCTCCGCTTCGTCGCCGCTGTCGCTGCCGTCGTCACATCCGTTCCTTTGCTTAGCTGGGATGGATGTGGGTTTGAGTTCGGGATGGAGGACGATGAGACGATGTTCTCGAAAACCTTCACCTCTCCCTCCTCGCCGTTACTACCACCGCCGCTCTTGCGGGTGACCACCCGCGCGTCGAAGAACTGGTGTCCCTTCTGCACGATGCTAACATCGACCAGGACACCGTGATCGCCTTCTCTCGCATCCGGCGTGTCGTCAAGAGACTTGAACGTGAACTTCCTCTCGCTTCCCCAACTCTCCCCAAAACCAAGACTCTCGCCATGCGGGCCACCCCCTCCCAGAGCTTGCTGCTGCGGCCGGTCAAGGGATGACGCAAACAAGCCGAAGAGCGCGGCCTGCACGTAGACCTCGGGTTCGACCGGCGCGGGGCTGAACAGCTCCTCGCGCCACTTCTCGATGAAGCCGGTCTCGACGTCGCCGGCGACGAAGGCGGGCGCCCGGCACAGGCGCTTCAGGAACTCAATGTTGGTGCTGAGCCCGGCGACCTCGTAGTCGCGCAGTGCCAGCTCCAGCTTGCGGACGGCCGTCTCGCGGTCGCGGCCCCGCACGATCAGCTTCGCGATCATGCCGTCGTACGCCTCGGTGACGGCGTCGCCCTCGACGAACCCGGCGTCGATCCGGATGTCCCTGTCCCTGTCACCCCCTTCTTCCCCGGGGGAGAAGAGATCTGCCGCCGTCCGGGGCGTCGCCAGGTGAACCAGCTGGCCCGAGTCCGGGATGAAGTTCTGCTCGGGCTTCTCGGCATAGATGCGGGCCTCGATGGCGGCGCCGCGGGCGGCGATGCGCGCAGCGATCTCATCCTGGGTCAGCGGCAGCCGCTCGCCGGCCGCCACGCGGAACTGCCACTCGACGAGGTCGGTGCCCGTGACCATCTCGGTGACGGGGTGCTCGACCTGCAGGCGCGTATTCATCTCCATGAAGTAGAAGGCGCCCGTGTCCTTATCGAGGATGAACTCGACGGTGCCGGCGCCGACGTAGCCCACGGCTAGGGCGGCGGTGCGCGCCTTGGCCCACAGGTCCTCCCGCGTGGCCGCGTCCAGCTCGGGCGCCGGCGACTCCTCCAGGACCTTCTGGTGGCGCCGCTGCACGCTGCAGTCGCGCTCGCCGAGGGCGACGCAGCCGCCGTGCGCGTCGGCGAACACCTGCACCTCGACGTGGCGCGGGCGCACGACGTACCGCTCGACGAGCATGACCTCGCCGCCGGGGCCGAACGAGGCGCGGGCCTCGGCGCGGGCGCTGCGCAGCTGGGCCGCGAAGTCGGCCTCGCGCTCCACGACGCGCATGCCCTTGCCGCCGCCGCCCTTGACGCTCTTGAGAAGCACGGGGAAACCGACGTCGTCGCGGGCGCGCGCCAGCAGCTGGTCCTCGCCCTGCTCGGGGCCGTGGTACCCCGGCACGCACGGCACGCCCGCCGCCGACATGATCTCCTTGCTGCGGGCCTTGTCGCCCATGGCGGCCATGGCGGCGGCGGGCGGGCCCACGAACACGATGCCGGCCTCCTCGCACGCCCGCGCGAACCCCGCGTTCTCCGACAGGAACCCGTAGCCCGGGTGCAGGGCCTGGATCCCGCGCTGCCGCGCCAGCTGCACGATCCGCTCCCCGTCGAGGTAGCCGCCCGGCGCCGCGGCCCCGAGCCCAATTGCGTCCGCCGAGCATGCCGCGTGCTGCGAGCGCGCGTCCGGGTCCGTGTACAGCGTCGTCGTTCGGATACCGAGCCGCCGCGCCGTGCGGTGGATCCGCAGCGCGATCTCGCCCCGGTTCGCGATCAGCAGGGATGTTATGGGCGTGATCTTCCCCTGCTGGTGCGGCGGCGGCGGTGTACTTGTACTTGTACTTGCAGCTGTGGTGAGATGGCGGGTGACCGGGTTCCGGCGGAGATGTCTGGGCTTGATGGACCGCATGATGGTGATGGGTTTACTTCGATTCAATCTCTTTGACCTGTTATATATGTGTCATGTATTCATTTACCGCAATTGAACTTCGAAATGAGACCTTCAGAAGAGGTCTGCATTTTGTCTAGAGAAAAAAGAAAGGAAAAAGAAAGGTGTAAGTCAAGCAGCCTACGCAACTGCCACGATGTGGATGTGAGAGCTTGGGGCAGCAGCAGGTTGACCGCCAAGACCGCATTCCACCGGGGTGAAAGTCTGGGGTAAGCCGAGTATAAGCGGAGATCCCGTTGAAAGCCGCTAGCATATCCGCAATTATATGGATTAGTACATACAGCTATGTATTGTATGTATAATGTATAATACAATACTTCGTATGGCCCAAGCTCCTACTACTTACTACAGGCAAGTGTTCTAGGGACCCTGGGCTGCCTGGGACCCTGCAGTAACGTCATAGGCTTGTCCCGCGGATCGGCGTCAAACCACCTACAACCTACGCAGCTACGGTAGCTACCCCACTATCCATCCCACCAGCCCACTTGCATTAGGTTCAACCATACAACTTCAACCTCAACCTCAACCTCAGACGACGCAACCTTGGAAGACACACAACACAAGACACTACCGGCGCCCATATCAGTGACAGCTACCACTTCCCTAGCAAAGGGCTTCAGAGGAGGAGCAACAATGGATCAGATATCGCTCAACTACGAAGCCTCAGCAGGCGACACGCACAAGCAGGTTGTCGCCTCGCTCCCGCCCGAGGTCGTGCAATGTCTGGAGAACGCCCGTTTCGTACGTTTTTAGCCGTCGTCGTGTGGACCTCAATTGAGCTCTCTCCCGCCTGCCTGACCGCTCGCTCGCTGACAAGAGAAAACCGCGGATATGTACATACATTGTAGCTTCACCTCGCGACATGTACCGATAACCAGCCGCACGTTGCACTCATGAACTACACCTACCTCCCATCGTCGCCGTACTCGTCCGCGCCCGTCATCGTCATGACAACGAATCCCGCTTCGAAGAAGACCAACAACCTGGTGGCCAATCCCAACGTTTCACTTCTGGTGCATGACTGTACGGGCGCCCCCCTTTCTTTCCTCATACCATTGGACCTTATGCTCTGGGTCCCAGTATCTTCCTGGGGTACCTAATTCAGGGCGATAGTATATCAGTATAGCATACAGACCCAATCTAGAAACCCCTACTCACTGTGTGCATGCAATACATATAGGGGTATCCCACCGCCCGCCAACGCAAGGCCGGCGACCCTCCGGCGGGTCGCCGGGCCCGGAGCACCGCTCGAGCCTGGCGATGCTGCTCGCGAACCTCAACACGAGCGCCGTGTCGAGCATCAGCGCGACGATCAACGGGACGGCCCAGCTCGTCGAGCGCGGGTCCGGCGAGGAGCGCTTCTACCGGGACCAGCATCTAGAGAACAACACGTTCGTCGACTCGGACACCAGCAATCCTTTCTCGAACCAACGGCCGCAGCGAGAAAATGGGGGAGGTGAAGGAGACGGGGCAGGCGGTAACGAAAACCGCGAGCCCTTCGTCTCCGGTGACGACGTTCGTGTCATCTTGGTCCATATCAAGGATATACGGACTAGTGACTGGAAGGGTGGCGTTAGGGATTGGGTCCTGATGCCTGCGGAACTGGGAGGCAATGACGCTGGTAGCGCTGCTCCTGCGGCGGTCAATGGCGTTCGGTGAGGGACTGGAAAAACGTTTCATTCCTTTCCGACTTTGCCGACGACTATACTCTACATTGCAGATTAACCACATTTTGGGAACGGTAATATGCTCTAATACATCCAATTCTTGGTTTGATGCAAAGCTTAATAGTGCACTGGGCTCTATTTAGTTTCCTATTGGTCTTATGCCTGCGGCTTCAAGAGTACTACTTCGGTACTGAACTTGCCACGTTGTAGGGATGGAAGGCTCAGCAGGTAGCCATAGGCTCGAATACCGTCGTCACCCATGCATTACCGACTTGTATAGAGGGCAAGGGTATTCCATTTGTTGTAGTTCCCGTATTTCCCTGTAGGTGGTTGCGCTTCTCCGGATCAGGAAACATCAGCCTTAGAATGTATTTACGGATCACAGGATACACATCGTTATTTACCCAAGTCGTGAGGGGAATGACAAATAATTTCAAATGTTCAAGGAGTTTGGTTATCGAGTCAAACGAAATCGTATTTGCCGGCTATGCGATGGCATGTCACAACAAAATATAGTATATGTCTCTCCATTCTTATTCATACACTCGGGACTTGTTATTCATTAGTTGATGTACATAAGAGGGGATACTGGATGGCAGGCCACCTATCTCTCGAGTGGGCTTGCCCCGCGTTATCGTCGTCCGTTTTTATCCCATCTATCCCAGTCTTCTTTATCCCCTGATTTTTCTTCATCATCTGACTCGTATTCATCCTCTTCATCCTCATCCTCATTCTCATCCCACGCCTCCTCTGCGCCTCGATATGGCGTCTTTCCATCCAGTTGGCCCATCAATTGTTTGAACTGGTCCACATCCATATCCCCCTCCTTTTGCATTTGCTCGAGCAGAGGCGAGGACTTTTCTGTTTCTTTTCTCTGTAATGCCGCTTCTTCTCTATTCTTCTTATTTTCTAGCTTCTTCTTTACCCGACGCCTCCTTTTGGCGTCATCTGAGCTGTTTCGCTTGATGTCATATCTGATAACCTTCGGTGTTAGTGGTGAAGCTGCTAGTAGTTTCATGACTCCACAAGCTGCTACAGAAAAAGACGAAGGGGTACTTGAGCAGCACATTCCGCGCCAGTCATCTCGGGGACTGAGAAGTGATGGCCCCTCCGAAAGGAAGTAAAATACAAGTAATTTGGGGAGTGGCTGCCTACGTACTTTTTCATTTCTTTGGCGAGCACCTTCGCGCCTTCTTCTGTATCCGGGTCGAATAGGTCTTCCCCTTTATCAAATTTGTTCTTCATCCTCTTCCTGAGTTTGGCCTCCACCTTCTCCCTCAGAAGTGCCTCCCTACTTTCACTTCGCATCCTGACGCTTGCCGGCGTCACGTGGAGCGTTGTCGTCGGGAGCATGCCATTGAGCGTTCTCGGGCTCGGCGCGGGGGGTGCGGGGGTTGCACATGATAATGATGATGGGCGAATGGTTCGCAAGCCCAAACCACGTAGCAGGCGTAATGCCATTTTGACTGGCGGCGCTGGCAGGCCGGGAACAAGAAGCTGGAAAGCAAAACGGAGACTTTTGACAGAGGTGCAGGCGATAATGCTCGCGACGATGCTGCAGATGGTGGTGACTGGAAATTTAATTGAACTGATAACGATAAGGTGCAGTAAGACTGGCTGCAGGTAAAACACAGTGCCCGTTACCTACTGTATGTACGGTTGTGCTTCCGCTAGGTACGAGTCGGTGTTAGTGCCATATGCTAGAGCCACTTGCGTAGTTGCCTACATACATGTAAGTAGTATAAACCTACATCCGTATGTCTGTCTTCATCACACCTATGGGCGCCCAAGTCGTTTACCTACTCTTATAAAATTGGGCGTAAGTTGTGAAGTGCATAAATCACTGACATGAACTGGAATAACACGATGGCCTCTAGCCTCAAGACCAGGGGGCTGTGCTTTTGTAGAAGTGCTAAAAGGTCACAGGGATAGTTCCTAACCTTCTCCGTCGGTTGGTGTGCGCAGCTGAGGCTCAGAACAGCTGACGCGTGAAAGGTGACTCGAGCCAACTTCGCCGCCCTCCGCGTCTGCCTGGTGCGTGCTAGGTTTGGCTCAATATAAATAACGGAGACTCCTCCTATGCGTACTCGATAATGACTGGAATTCGAGATCAGATGCTGTTAGAAACACAACCTAAAGTGGTGCAAGTTGGAATTCGTGGGTTGCAACTGTCAAAGAATTGAGAACCAACACCAATAGTTCGGCTATTGGGGTTACCAAGGAACACCAACTCTAACTCCAACTCCCACCCCAGCCAGCCCCAGCGTCAACACCCGCCAGTTATAGCGAGAGAGCCCCTTGTCTCTGATCCACTATCGCGCGCCACTATTACTGCAGGTCATCGCCCGAAGCGGACCTGGTCTGTAACGATCCGAAAGTCAATTCCCAATCACCACCACGACCTGCATTTGTGTTGCAGGTGATGATGTATGCAGTTCGTACAGGATTTGTACGGATCAGGTAACTCGACAGGCATCATAGAACAACACTGCATACAATAGAATACAGCTGCGACCTCATATATACCAGCTCGTCTCCTATACTCACCCACGACCATACAACGACACGATGGCTCAGCCATCACCACTTCCAACCATCGATACCTTTGTCCTAACCTTCAACGCTGGCAAAGCACCAATTAATACTCCGGTTATCGCAAACCACCTATACAATGCGTTCGGCAACAATGCGACAAGTCTGCCTGAGTTGGTCGTCATGTAAGTCTCCTTCTATTTTAATATTTACCTTATGTGTTGGCACTGGATCTAACCGAGCTCATCATGGCCATGCAGCTCCCTCCAGGAGATGGCACCGCTCGCGAAAGCCTTTGTAGGCTCCTACGTTTTACAACCTTACTTCCAACGCTACGAATCAGCTGTGAACCTCGCCGCCGCCAAGTTCCTTGTCGCCCGACAGGAGGAAGGAGAAGTCGAGCCCGTCCCCAGTGAAGATCGCAGCCCCTACAAATTAGCGACCGTACGCAATGTAGGCATGACTGGTATCATGCTCTTAGCCCGCGATCCGACCGCACTCCACAATATTCGAACGACAGAACTCGGCTTCGGCGCGGGCAGCATGGCCAACAAAGGAGCGGTCGGGCTGCGGTTCATGTACACCACGGAGGGCAAGGACAACGACTCAGATGGCCAAACCAGCAGGGCAACGGAAATGACCTTCGTGAGCACACACCTGCAGGCCATGGAGTGGAATCTCGAAACGAGAAATAGGAACTGGGAATCGATCGTCTCGGGCCTGGTGTTCGAGGACCCCAAGAAGTACATATTACCGCCGCCCTCTGCGCGGGGCGGCGGCGCGGAAGGGGAGGAGGCCCACGACCTCCTCGAACGGGACCGGGACGAGGCGCAAAAGAGCGCGCTGCACGACCTCAGCATCTACAAGCCGGGGACGCATCTGTTCGTCTCGGGGGATCTCAACTACCGCATCTCGACGACCTCACCCGGGTCGGGCGCCGTGTTTCCGAGCCTCGACCCGGACAGCCCCGACCACTACGCCCGCTTCCTGCCCCTCGACCAGCTTACGGCCGAGAAGGAGGCCGGCCGGACCCTGCACGGCCTGACCGAGGCCGCGATCAAATTCCCGCCCACTTACAAGTTGAAGGTATCGCCTAAGAAGCAGAAGCCCGGCAGTACGGAGGCTAGAGATGGGTCTACTGTTTCTGCTGCCGCCAGACAAGGTGATGGCGAAGAGCAGCAGCTACAAGATGTCGAGGACGAGGATGTTGATTGGGAATGGGCGATCCACCGTTGGCCCGGCTGGTGCGACCGCGTGCTCTATCTCGACATACCATGGTGGGCAAAAGAGGGGGTCGCCTCCTCATCGACCAAGACGTCACCATCATCGTCGATGGACATTATCGCCTACGACGCGCTCCCCGCCGTGCGCACGAGCGACCACAGGGCCGTTTACCTACGGGTCGCCGTCCCCGCCCTCGAGCCCACCGAGCTCGCGCCTTCCTCGGCCGCGATCGAGGCCGAGCTGGTGCGCAGCGGCAGCAACAACAATAGCGAAGGGGATGGTGGGAACGGGAACGGGCAGAACCTCGTCGTCGACCCCCGCGTCAGACTGCCGTTCCCCATCGACACCAACTCCTGGCACCACCGCGCCGTCGTCAAGGAGTGGGAGCGCGTCCTCGGCTGGTCCATGCTGGTGTCACAGTCGCGGCCCGCCATCGCGTTGTTCGCGACGGTGCTCGTCGTCGGATTGGGCGTTTGGTTGTACCACACGCCTGGCTTCTTTTAAACCAAGGGGACCCCTCGGACTGTTGTTGTAGTTTTCTTTGTTAATGCGCGGCCGTTGTATCGTAGGCCGATATACATGTATTAACGACCTTTGCGGGTATAGAATGGCGTTTTTGGTAGTAGCAAGGTATGTGTGTTTCTTGTTTATGTTATCATTAGAGTGGTGTTGTCTGCTGTCTACTGAATACTGTAATATGCATTGGGTTAGGGTAGTGAGTGGTTCAACGGCGGTTACTGGCTGGCTCGGCTCCCTTGCATATGATACTATACTGTACTGTCGAACAGATGCATTAGAAATACCTTTGATACCAAGTTTCTATACTGGCTTCCCTCTTGGAAAACTTATGCTATCTGATTGTTGCAGGACGTAGAGTAATTGGATGCAGTAGAGAACTCGGGATGTTGCCCACCCCCTACGAGCAATTCCTCATCTCCCAACGTATAACTATTAAAGGTAGACATATAACTAACAAGAGACAATAGCGAGTTCCTCCCCAGAAAGATATCCGGATTTAGCATGGTCCACAATGGTCCTATGTATACTTCACCTCGACATTATATATTAGCTCCCCTTTGTCTAAAAAAGGTTTGTCGACCTGAGATGCATCATGGCTTTGTTAAATTGAAACTCTCATAGCTACATTTTCGTGACCTTGGAGAAGGCATCAGGATATACATCACGAATGATGACTGGCTGAGGCGCACACATGCACGCACGCCCAACCCCCTTTCCCCCTGAGGAACCCGATAATTGAGAGGTGCCTAATGTCAAAAACAAAACATGCCGTCCTTCATACCGAGGGACATACTGTCCCCCCTTATCGGGGAAGAATACGTCTCCCAGGCTCGGCGCGAGCGACGCTTCGAGCTCGCCGCTTGGGAGAACAGGAATAGAAACGAAAAGGACAAACCGTGGGATGATGACCTCGCCTTCATTCTCGGCCTGTCGTGGCGCTTCCACAGCTTAACCTCTGACGTCGACCTCGTGGGCGGATTCGATGCCAGGCGGCTGCTGAAGCTAGGCGGGGCACTCAAGCACCTGAGGACATTCCTCGCTCACGGCAGGGTCGCGTTGGTGTCGTGGGTCGCGGATGGTAGTAATCGGATGCTGGGGCTGCTGAAAAATGCTTGGAGGAACACGGATTCCGTGCCAGTGAGTGATGAAATGAAGGAGACGAAAATACAGACACTATCACCACATCCCCTCGAAGAATGGAAAGAGCGGAAGATGCGGAGAACAGAGAAGGCAAAGAAGGGGGGGAAAGAGAACAAATTCAAGCAAAAGAAAAGGAAACCCACAGTTTTACCCTCGCTGCGCGACGCCCTCCACGACGTGCTGCCCTCGCACTCCCGCATCCCCTCCTCCGGTGACCACGGCGGACCAAGTTCGGACCGCGAGGAAAGGCGCAAGCGGCACCACGACTTCGCGGCCATCCTCGCACAGGTGGACCGAGATGCGATCGCCGCGCTATGCCTGCAGGTCTTCGAAGAGCGCCGCGGCGGGCCCGGGTCACCTCCTCTCGCGGCCCCGCTCTTGGAAGTCGAAGATCCGATTCTGGGAGCCGCACACGTCCTCTGGCCCGTCCGCATTTGCACCGAAAGCAACCGAAACAACGAAACAGCTGCGACGACGCGCTGGATCGTCAAGGTCCCAGTCGCCGGGACACCGGACACGTGGGACGAGCTGGGTGCCGACGCGCTGCGGGGCGAGGCGCTCACGCTGCGCATGCTGGGGACGCTGGGGTTAGGTGATGGTGACGATAGTGATGATGATAATAACAGTGATAATAAGGAGAAAAAACCCACAAAGACTAGACGCAGGGGCAGGGGACGAAGATTTCCCGCCCCACTGCCCATCCAAGCCGACCCCGGCGCGCACAACACCATACACGCGCCGTACCTCATCATGGAGTTTGTCGAGGGCGTGCGGCTCGACGAGTACTGGTTTGCAGGTACAGGCACAGGCACAGGTTCCAGAGATAGAAGAGAGATGGGAAAAGCGACGATGTCGACGACGACGTCCTACAGCGCCGAGCACATCCGACTGCGCCGGCGCCGCGTCCTCGAGAGCCTCGCGCGCGCGATGCTCCGGCTCTCCGCCGCCGGCGCGATGCGGCAGGGCGGCGCCCCCGTCGTCGACGAGGCGGCCGCCGACTGGCGCCTGCTGACCCAGATCGCGGCGCCGGCGCGCCACCTCGATGTGCAGGCTATGCTGGGTCGGTGGTTTGCTCGTGGTGGTGGCGGTAATGTACATTTTGATGGTGGCGGAAATGACGAGGATATCCGTGATGGCGATAGGGGTGACGACGATGTTCGTGTTGATGTTGACGAGGGTTATGAAAGCGACGACGACGACGAGGAGAGCGATGGCTCCGGAATCGAACGCACCCCTCTCTACACCGCCGTCTGGCCCCACGACGAACCCCGCGACGCGTACACGGCGCTGCTGGACCGGTATCCGCCCGAGACGGAGGCCGCGGCGGGCGTAGATGCGCTGCTCAGATTGCTGATCGGGATGATTCGGGAGCCACGCTACGCCGACGCCGACGCCGCCTCCCCATCCTCCAACCAGCACAATGACAAAGGCGGGGGTGAGGGTGAGAGTGAGGGCCATAGCCACCAAGAGGACGAGACCCAGCCGTTTGTCCTCGCGCACCCGGACCTGCAGCTCCGCCATGTCCTCGTCTGCAGGGAAACCGGCGAGGTGCGCGGCCTCGTCGGCTGGGACGGCGTCCGCGCCGTGCCGCGGTCTCTCGGCAACGAGGCCCTCCCCCGCTGGCTCGTGCGCGACTTCAACCCCTTTAGCTACGGGTGGACACCGGAGGTGCTAGCGTCTTCGGTCGGGGGCCGCGTCGTCATCACCAGCGGCGGCGATGGTGGACTCAGACTACCGCAGCTGCAGCAGGCAACAACGGTGGTAGTGCATCCCGAGGATCCTCCCTGGATGCTTGCGGAACTCAGGAGCATGTACGCGGACATCATCCAGGGGTTGAAGAGGGATGGCCAGAGCCAGAAGAGTGCTGGCAGAGCTAATATCAAGACTAACAGCCTTGCCCTCGACGTCAATATCGCGCGCCAGTCGCTGCTCGCCTTGACCGTGGATGCAGCAGTGCGGGATCCCAGATGCCGGGCCGCGGTGCTGCGGCGTCTTTTGCAAAAATGCTCTCGGCAATTCGAGCCCCTGGATTACGATGCAATTGTTGATGTGCTGGGCTCGGAGCGCAGGCTGGATTGGTATACGATGAGGTGCTTGAGAAGGAATGTTCGGGAACTTGTTGAAAGGGGGTATGTGAGAGGTGCGATTGTGTGGTAAGAATGGACAGTGGGTGTCATTGAGCAGCGTTCTTGGGTCCTAGAAGCTATGTAGGAAGTACGTATTAAGGGTACTCCGTATTAAGTGACTCGCTGGATATATGAACCATCTTGATTGAAAATCAGCATCATCGTGAGACCCGAGTCAAGTTGAACAAGCTGACTAAGGCAAAGGTTGTATTATCTGTTACACTGCATTCCGTTCTTTTCTCAAAAGGATTAACCTGGTGTCATACGGGGGTATTCCGGACCAATAATACCTGTAGTTATTACCAACTGCAGGATATATTGGAATATATCTTATCCCTTGCTATAAGAAGTATTGGAATGCATTTCTGCTTAATATAACCATTGGGATTATAACAGCGGAAGCCGCGGAAACTGGAAATAAAGGATACGTATTAATACGTATTTACAAATTGCTGTATATAAATATTCCGTTAAATTCCTTTCGACGTTTCTTAAATCTTAGCTCTTTAATACGTTCCTAAAGAACCATATAAAATTATAAGCTAATTTGTTTTATACGTTTTAAGTTTTATAAGCCCTTATTATAATATAATTTTATATCTTTTTTAAGATATATACATTTATATTTCCATTAATACAAATTATTATATCTTAAGTCTTAAACGTTACGTTTTTAATAAAACTTGGTATTTCGTTTATTGTCGAAAATATAATTACCTTTATAATAACCCCTTAATTTAAAAACCTTATTGCCAGCCAATCGAAAAATAAAGCGAGCATTTTTATTATTAAGAATTAAAAAACCCAATTATTCGTAACTATTAAAAAAAAGACCTTATTTACTTAATTATTTAAATAAGCCTTTAATTTTATTTTATCTTTTGTTAACGATAAGGTTATATTTAAGGAATTTTATTTTTAAATCTTTGCATTTCCTAAAATCCAGGCAGAAACCTTTAATATTAAACTTAAAAACTTTAAAAAAAAGTACGAATCCGAAGAAAAAAACGAAAAAAAAAAGACGAAGATAATTCGGAAATAAAGGAAATCCTTATTTATTTATCTTAAGAAACATATTTATTCGGTACCGACCTTATAATTATCCGGAAACCGGTTATAAACAGCCAGTTGCAAATTAATCCTAATATTTTCCTAAGCATTGCAAATAAATTCCAGATATTCCAAAACCTTAATACGAGCTTTTATACGTTCTTTATTAGCTAAATATAAAACCAATAAAAAATCCTATCGCTAAACGTATTTTTTTTCTTTTTTATTATTTTTTATTTTTTAAACCATTTCCTTTAATAAGAATTTATTTTAAAATTAATCGATAAGTTAAGGTTATTACATAAAAAAAACCCTTTTTTTATTAGATTCTTAATTAAATTTATTATTTTTGTTTAATTCATAATGTCCGTTATGTTTATTCCTTTTATAAATAATACGGCGCTTATTTTATATAAACCACTTATTTATAATATAATTATAAGCGAATTCGGAAACGAATTTTTAATGTTTTAAATTAATATTCGCAATTTTCCGAAATAATTAATTACTTTATATTATGATATCGGCCAGACTTATTATAATTTCGTTACGTTTGCCTAATAAATTAAAAACCGTAATTAAGTTATTACCAAAAATATCGAAAAATAATATAATATTATGGCAAAAAATTATCGCTAAATTCTTTAATTTTACCATAAAGATTATTATATTATCGAAAATTAAATCGTTAGGTTTTAAAATGAAATAATTAAAGCCAGTTATTAGTTTTTTTAGAAAGTTTAAGGAATTATCGCTAAATTCGTTCGAAATAACGAAGCTCGTTAATAAGCCATTATGCGTTTCGAATAAATCGCCGACAGTTATTATTAAGCATTATTTAAAATCGAAAGACGCATATTTAAAACCTAGGCGTTTAAATCGAACGTAAGCGAATGGGCAGCTTAAAAAAAAAGCCAAATTAATAACCTTTTTATTCGAAAATATCTCGATTCGATTAATATCGACCGATAAATACGCCGGCAAATCGAAAAATTTCGGTTTTATATCCAAAACGTATTAATAAAGTTTTAACGACAGCTTAGGTTTAATTTTTATGCCGTTATCGATATAAATTTTGTTTTATAATAAATTAAATAACGTATTGCGATACGTTTATTTTTTAATCGTTTCGTTAATTAACTTTTTTCGTTTCGAATTTTTGATATTTTAGAAATTAAAGCTTTTGTATTAAAATATTTTAGTTTTAAAGCTAAGATTAAAAATTCCTTTATTAATAGAACATTTTAAATAATTCAAATTAAAAAAACGGCATAAAGTATTCGTTAATAATTCGATATATCGAAGGAATTATTTTTTATGTTTGGCAAAAACGGATTCGAAGAAACATTATCGCCGCTTTTTCGGAATTTAGGCGCATTAGGCGACCCGGATTTTAATTTTAATAATAATAATGAATTAAATGATTAAAAAGGATTACCGCCGCCGTTTAAAAAAGGACTTTTCCGAAAGTCTTTATAACGACCTTCGAATAAGCTTAAATTAAGAAAATGATAAAATAAATTTGTTTTAGCCTTAAAAAAATTCGGTCGTTCCGTTTTCGTTATAATTAATCCGGTTTAATTTAATAAGCCTTAAATTTATAATGAAAAAGACTTATTTAAGTTTAAATTTTAATGGATTAAGATGGAATTATATTTTAAAATATATACGGAAAGTTTTTTTTAGGATTATTATTGCATTAATTAAATTAAATCGTTATTTATAAATAAAGTTTAAATCTGGTATTAATAGCGTTTTAGCTAAATTAAACGAATAAAATTAACAAATCGTTAAAATAATTACGTTATAATTATTACGGAACGGTTTAAAAACCTTTTAAAGAAATATCGAAACGTTAAGAAAATAAAAAGCCTTATTTATTAAGAAAATACGGTTTAATATTTTATTAAGCTTTTCGATTTTAACGAAATGATTTAATGATTTGAAGTTATATTTTAAAATTACATTTTTTAAATTTTATTCGACGAAATTATTCGTTTAGTATATTTACGGCAAAATACGATACTTAATTCGGACGAAAACTTTTTTGCCGTTATTTAAGAAACAAAACAAATTTACGAAAATATATTGTTTAATTCAGGTATTTCGTCGGAAAAAAAAAGGCCCGATTCGATTTCGAAGCATTCGAAATCGGGCCAAAATTATTAAAATAAGGAAATTCGTTTTATTTCCGGCTAAAGTCGATTTTTAAAAAGCCAATTTAAGAACCGATAAAAATTAAAGGCGAAGCTTAAATTTAACCTTAAAAATAAAAAGTGGCTTAATATTATAGCCGCATTAAAAGGTATCGAATAAAAAAATATCGATTAACGCAAAAAAAATAAGGTTTCGTATTAAAAATATAATTGCGATAATTATTATATCTTTATTTGTTTTGTAAAAAAAAATATTAAAGGCAAAAACTTATTTAGCTTATCGGAAAAGATTTTTTTTGCCAAACGTAAGCGAAATAACGATACGCCGGCTTTAAGTAATAAAAAAAAACTTAAAATCGACGCTGCCCTTAAGAAATCCGATTATTTGCATTTCGTAACCGAATTCGACGATTCCGATTCGGATTTTTAAAAGGTCCTTACGTCGTATTGCGTAGGATTTTATAGCTAATAAATAATCCTTTCGTAAAACTTTTTGCGGTTAAGAAACGATTTAGCGATAATAATTTAATAACGATAAATAAGAAATTTAATAAAACCGATAATAAGGAATAAAGGCAATTTTATTTTTTTATTTTTCCGGATATTAAAAAAAGCGTACGATTTAAACCTAAATCCGATTTTAAATTTTTAATTAAAATGATATTGATTTATAATTATTCCGAATATTTTATTAAAGTATTTTTAAATAATGGCTATTCGGTATTGGTTATGTTATTTTTTAAATGCCGATAATGGAAATTGCCCATTTTTAAACGAGACAAAATTAGGAAAATAATATTCTTCGATGCCATTTATATAAAAAACGCCGGACGATATTATACCAATGCCTTAGTTTTTCGACATTAAGAGGATTATTTTTTTCGCTTAAACTTTAAATTAAATAATATAAACGACGAATATAATATTATTTTGCTTTATTGGTAATTAAAAATGCATTAGCTTATTAATTTTTTTAATAATTTCGATAAAATTACGTTTTTTTTTAAGTTTTATTATAAGAATTACATTAATTATGCCGTTATTAATTAAGTTATTAGTTTATTAAATAATAAAAGATTAAACCCGTTAAAAAAATATCCGAAAAGTTTAAAGAATTTATATCCATTATGACAAAAAAAATAGGCCAAAAACTTTTTAATTATGAATTATGAAATTATGCCATCGACTTGCAAAAAGGAAAAATATTCTTATAGGAACCTTTTTATGTAATAAATAAAAAAGAATTTAACATATTTAAATTCTGGCTAAAAGATATGCTTAATATGGGCAAAATCCGAAAGTTAATTTTTTTTTGTATTTTTTCCTTTATGTTTATTTCGAAATCTGATTTTAATAATCTTTTAAGATCCGTTATTAATTATCGGGGCCTAAACGTTATTATTATTTTTATTCGTTATTTAATTCCATTTATTAACGAAATGCAAATTCAGTTTCGTATTGCCAAATAATTTACCAAAATTAACCTAAAGGTAGGCTTTAATTTAATCCGAATTAAAGAAAGCAATAAATAAAAAATAACATTTAAATGCAAATATGGATTATTCGAATATATAATAATGCCTTTTGGTTTTATTAATATATTAATTACTTTTTAAGCCATAATGAATAATATTTTTAAAAACCTTATTAATGCCGATTTAATGGTATATATCGATAATTTATTTATTTACGTTAAAACTAAAAAATAACATAATAAATTAATTAAGAAAGTTTTATGCAAATTAATTAAGCACTATTTCGTTATTGCTTTTTATAAATATAAATAAACGATATACGAAATTAAATATTTTGGTTACATTATTAGTTATAAAAATATTTCCATAGCTTAGGACAAAATAAAATGCATTAAACGATAAGAACTTCTTAAAACCTTTAAAAAGTTCTAATAATTTATTGGTTTCGCAAATTTTTATTGTCGCTTTATTAAAAACTTCTTTAATATTGCTAGATCCATTATTAGCGCTAATAAAAGGGATCTTAAATTATGGAAATAAATTAATAAAATAAATTACGCCTTTTATAATTTTAAATATAAGTTTATTTAAGTATTTATCTTAATTCATTTCGATCCTAAAAAGCAAGTTTATATAAAAATAAATGCTTTTAATTTCGTAATCGGCGCAGTAATATTTTAAAAGAACGATAAAAAAAAACTTCGATTCGTTATTTTTTATTTTTACAAGCTTACGTCGGTAAAAATAAATTACGAAATACATAATAAAGAATTATTAATAATTATCGATTTTTTCGATAAATGAAAATAATACTTCGAAAAAGCCAGATATCGCATTGAAGTTTTTTTAAACCATTAAAATCTCGCTTATTTTATTACAGCTAAGGTATTAAATAAACGATAAACAAAATGGGCTTAATAATTGTTTTCGTATTGGTTTATTATAAACTATCGACCCGGCAAGCAAAATGAAAAGGCCGATATTTTCTTTCGATTAAATTAATATCGGCCTAAAAAAAAGGAAACTAAAAACCAGCCGATTACGTCGGTTTTATAAGAAAAACATTTTTCGCACTTTATAAAACTTACGTTTATGGTTTTAATTTCGGTTATTTTAATTTCGAAAAAATTATGTAGCGTTTTAACGCCTAAATGGTATTCCGAATTTATAAACAGAATCAAGTTTTTAGCCAAAAAGGACCCTATATATATGGAAAAAATGGCATTATCAAATAAAAACATTAAGATTAAAAACGAATTGCTATATTATAAGGGAAAACTTTAGGTTTTTTCCGAATTCCAACAAAAGGTTATAAAATCCGAACATAATATTTTAATCGCAAAACATATAGGTATAAACAAAACGTTAAAACTTATTATACGAAACTTTTAATAATTAAACCTAAAATCATTAGTTCGGAAATTTATTAACGGCTATTACGATTATTAACAAAATAAGATTTTTAAATACGTATTTTATGATTTATTGCAGTCCATGGAATTATATTATTATTCATAATATACGATCGTTATGGATTTTATTATTAATCTTTTTTTTTTAATAAATGCGATTCGATATGGGTTATAATAAATCCCATTATTAAAATAATTTATTTCATATTTCTTAAAAAAAAAAAAAATTGCTACGGACCTTATTAAAATTTTTGCGAAATCTTATTGGAAATTACATGAAATACCTTTCGATATTATTTCGAATAAAAATTCCAAATTTATTATATATTTTTGGCATAACTTTTTTAAATTAATAGGAATTAAGTTACGTATAAATATAGCTTTTTATTTATAAACGAATGATTAAATTAAAAGATTAAATTAAAACCTTAAAATTTATTTTAAAGCTTTTGTTAATTACGAAATGTTTAATTGGGAAAATTTATTGCTTATAGCCAAATTCGCATATAATAATGCCAAGTTCGTTTTTACGTATATAACTTCTTTTTATGTTAATTATGGCTATTATTTTGTAATATATAATTTACCGCTTGGTTTTTTTCGTAACCTAGGTAATTAAATATACGCATATTGAATAATTTAAATATATAAAGACGTTTAGAAATACCTGGAAAAAAGCAAAAAAAAAATAAAGTACTGGGCCAATAAAAAACGAAAGAAAATATCCTTTTTAAAAAAGAAACAGTTAATTATGTTTAATAATAAGAACATTAAGACGAAACGTTTCGTTAAAAAACTAAATAAAAAGATATAAGAACCATATAAAATCCAAAAGGTAATTTTTTTTATCGCTATTAAATTTACGTTATTTAAGAATTAAAAACTTTATAATACGTTTTATATATTGCTTATTAAACCATATCGCGTTAATAATTAAGCATCGCTTAATTTTAATTAAGTCTTACGGAATATTATATTAATTAAGGCAAACGAATATTAAATAAATAAAATAATGGATTTCTTAAAAACTTAAGAATACGTAAAGTATTTAATTAAATAAAAGAATTATTTTATTAAGAAATATTAAATTTAGGAATTATATAATTATTTTAATAACGAAAGTATTAAGTAAGTTGTTTTATTATTTTATTAATAGCATTTAAATAAGCCAATTAATTTACGGATATTAATAATTTTGTTTTTTATATTATGTTTAATTTAAGTCTTATTGCTTAGAAACGAACTTTTAAAAAAAAAAGTAATATTATACGGAAATATTCCGGATTAATAATACCTGTAATTATTATTAATTATAAGATATATTAAAATGCATTTCATTCCTTATTGCAGGAAATATTAAAATGCATTCCTATTTAATATAGCTATTGGGGTTATAATAACGAAAGCCGCAAAAGCTGGAAATAAAAGATACGTATTAATACGTACTTACAAATTGCTATATATAAATACTCCGTCGAATTCCCTTCGACGTCTCCTAAATCTTAGCTCTTTAGTACGCTCCTAAAGAACCATACAAAATTATAAGCTGATTTGTTCTATACGTTCCAAGCCTTACAAGCCCTTGTCACACCTGGTCAGAAACTAGCAGCGGCTTGCGGTATTTCCAACTGGTAGGCTTCTTCCAGTAAGCAATGACTTACTAATTAATACGTTATACGCAACCGGTCTACCTGAAAGGAAAGGGGGTACAATCCTAGTAAGCAAGATGCCCACCCTTGAACATATTCTTATGTGGCTGAATATCGGGGCTGTGTGGTCACATGTCTTGTCTCGAGGGGAATGACGACCCCAAACATCGAGAAGCCTTACCGCAGGGCGACACATACCATATGTCCTTCAGCATCATGACCCACTTCATGGCTAGATTTCGCCGGCTTACTTGTCGTAATAGGCTACCGAAGCCGGTTCCTACTTCGATCTTTGCCCAGCTCCCCGTAGAGCTTCTGATCCACATCAACAGGCATCTCCGGTATGCAGATGCAATAGCCTTGAAGCATACCTGCCGACGTTTCTTTGAGGTCGTGGATCCTGGCTCCAAACCCAAGGCCCCACGGACACTGCAAGTGTGGTGTTCGAATCCCTTGAGATACAAAATTGTTATACTTGGTTGGAAATCAGAAGGAGTTCTGAACTCGGTGCGCGGTTGATCTCTGATTGTCTTATTATTGTCTTTTGCTGCCCCTTCCATCTGAAAATAGACTGCTGACAGGACTCAGATGCTTTGGGGTATTGACGCACTAGATTTGTACGATCCAACGCAGGAACTTGGCCACAGGATCAAATTAGTAGTCGATGGTCAAACAGCTTCTCTGGACGTGGTTGCGTCGCAGTTCTCGCCAGAGACTGCTGGGCTGGCTGACGATGTGATCAAGGAGGCAGATGGTATCATTGTAACATAGGACATGCTATCCAGGGATACATTCGATGCGGCTGTCGATCGGTGTCGCAGCTTACAAGCATACTTTGACCTGAAAGCTGTAGAGGTACCAATACTCCTACTGGGAGTCAATTCGAATAATCTGCACACAGG
Organism: Diatrype stigma; assembly: GCA_022225965.2. Taxonomy (NCBI): domain Eukaryota; kingdom Fungi; phylum Ascomycota; class Sordariomycetes; order Xylariales; family Diatrypaceae; genus Diatrype; species Diatrype stigma. The sequence continues at coordinate 75,268 of JAKJXP020000037.1, read as the reverse complement.
CCATGGCGAAATAAGTAAGCAGGATGCCTCGGAGACGGCACGCTTACTGGACGTCGGCTATTGCGAGCTACGTTCTAGTCAAGTCAAAGCTAACTTGCATTCTCCGTCACAGATCGACGAGCCGTTTATCGGTATGATCTACACGATACGGCAAGCTGTAGAAGACTATATAGAGATGAAGGGCTACAAAGTTCTCGGAGGGGTGTACCGAGCTATATAGTTGAGTTCTATTATTTACACCTTACTTCCCACACCTTACTTTCTAGTGGCAAGTGCCAACGTTCCGCCGAAATGTGCTGCCACCTTTTTATATTTATAACCCCCTTACGAATAACCTTAATAATATATAATTTTAAATAGATTTAATTATATTATTACAATTATTATATATAAATATAATAATTCCAGTAATCCCCTTAATTTTGCGATTTTCTTTCGTAAAGAAACGTATAAATAAAGTATAAAAACTAAAGGCCGTTAAATATTAATTTGGTAAATGCAACCATGAAACGAAGAAAAGTTTAAATGGCGGTACGCAAATTTTAGCTAGCATTTTATTAAAGCCTAATGGAAGCCCTTTATAACTTAATATACCATTTATTATAATTATAACGCTTTATAGTACCATACGAAAAATTAAAATATAAATAACATAATAATTAAAGAATTTCTTACGATGGCTTAATATTATAATAATATTCGATTATATAATTAATAAATTCGTTTTCGCATTAATTAAAGCAATTAATTAATATAAAAAACGTATTATATTTTTTAAAAACGTTTAATTTGGTTTTGCATTTAATTATTTGGATTAATATTAAAAGCTTAATAATAATAAAAACGCGTTTTTTTCGATATTCTTTAAAATTATAACAAACCATAATATTTTTATAACAAAATTAATTTATTTTAAAGGAAATTGTATTATTTAAATAAAATACGATATCAATTTAATTACTTTTAAAACGATAACTTAGCCAAAAGCCCTGTTTTTCCGCGTAAGCAATAAGCCTAAATGCCTATTGGGCCGAATTCGAAGCTTTGTAACCTCTATAGGCGCCGTTATAATATATTCCTCGACGAGTGCCTCCGGGGCCGCGGGGGCTGCCGCGGGGGCTGCCGCGAGGGCCGCCGTTCGGGATCGTAAATTTCGCCCAACTGCCGCCGCGGAAGGGGGCGCCGGGGCTGCTGCCCGTGCCCGTAAATTTCGCCTATCCCTTGCCGCCGCCGCCGCCGCCGCCGCCGTCGCTGCCCGGATTATCCGGGTTGCTTTAACGGATTGGGCTTGGGTTGTGGTAACGGTACGTTTCCGTTTCGGCTAAGGATGCCTTTTTTTTTTCGCTTTCTTTTAATAAGATCTATTACGCCGTTATAAAAAAGTAAGCCCTCCGTTGCTTTTATTAACGCGGCTGTTAATAATTCGGAGCTCCGATTATTTCGTACGTTTAATTGCTTAATAAATTATAACCGTAATGCCCGTATTCGGGCGTTTTTTGGTTTTGACGGAATGAAAATCGAGAATTGCAAGTAAGGGTTTATTTTTTATTAAATTCTTTTTATAATATTAAAACGTTTGTATTTTATTTATTGTTAATAGCTTAACTTTTAAATAATCCTTCGTAAAATGAATTTTTTTATAAATAATATAATAATAAGGGATTCCGAATCGCGTTGTAACGCCATTATAGGCATAGCGGTAATTTCCGAATTTAAATGCTTTAGGATGTATTTTCGTTGGAATTCCAATAAGGGCTAAAAGATAATAGTTATTTAAAAGCTTTAAGTATTTAATAAAAACCTGCATAAGTACGTTCTTAAATTAAGCCCTTTTAATCCAATCCTTTTTAATTTTCGTGCGTTTATTAAATACCTGAATTTCGTAATCTTTTTCTTAATTTTCGAAAAGTTGTTTAAGGCTAATTAAAAGCTTTAAAAGGTCCGATTTCCCATTAAGGACGTAATTCTTTAAGGCCTTATGGTTGGTTTTTATAAGGGAGGTGGTTTTTATTTCGAAATTGAGGTTTTAATTAATATAACAGAAAGCCCATTATTTGCGATAAAGGAATTAAGTTTTATATAGGTAATCCAAAACGAAAAGTTAGCGATGTTCGAATAATTTAATAATTCGATTTTATGCGGCTTTAAAGCCGATTCGATTTTCGGCATAAAAAAGAAACTCCCATAAGGTTAAAAGGCCTTTTTTTATAAGGGATATATCGTTTTTCAGCTTTATTAAAGTATTACTTGCCTTTGCAGTTTTGTTAAGATTACGTAAAGATATAGAATTTTCCGGGCTAAAAGTAAATTTATCGCTATTTATATCGGTAATTTCTATTTTTGGATTAAACGGATCCTTAATTTATTTACGGCTTATATTTGCAATTATATTTTTATTAATATGGAAAATATAAATCTGTAATTTCGTAAAAAAAAAAGCTTCGGAAATGGCCTTCTTTATTTCTTAATCGAAATCGGTAATGGTAATTAATAAAAGGGGCGTTTCGATCTGTATTTAAAGCCGCTTTAAGTAATTTAATACTTATTAATAAGATTTGAAGGTTTCGTTAAAAATTAAGGCGAAGGTCCGGTTAAATATAAATCCCGTATTCGTTTGGTTAGTATAGCTAAAAAAAGGCATATTAAATTTATTCGTTTTATACGTATTATTTATATTAAATACCTTTAGGAATTGCTTTCATATATTTACGCAATAAGGGATATTTCAAAAAATAACAATTGGGCGATTAATAATAAGGTCGTTATTTTTTTACTTGATTTCGTAAAGGTAATGCTTATTCCGAAGGCGTTAAATAAATGCTTGCATAGCGATAAAGCCGCGGCGCAGTTGCTTTTTTATTTTTTTCCGGATGTTGTTTATATTTTTAAACGAAGGCCTTTTTTTTTTTCGAATGGATTTCCGGATTTGCCGCCGAAGTTTATACGGGCGGAACGCATTATCGATAACCGAAGCTTCGATTAATCGGTAACTATTTTCGTCCATTTAGCGATATCGAAAGTATGTTTTTGTTTTAAGGGTTTGCCCGTAATTGTGCTAAAAGGAGTTGCGTTTATCGTTTATATATATCTCGAACGACCATTTTTAGCCTAAGGATCGTAACCGTATAAGCTTCGCCTTTTAAGGGCATTCCATTGCTTTTTTCGTTTGCGTTTTATGAAGCCCTTATGGATTAAATTCCTTAAAAGAGCAACGGTTATATATAAGGTTAATTCGAATAGGCTGTCCGTTATTTTTGCGTATATTGCAACTGCGGGCCCGTATGATATTAAAGCCATGGGCCTTTACGAATACATTTAGGCCTTTTTCGAGGTATTCGGGATTATTACGAAAGCCGAAGTAACGGTTCGGCGGGTTTGGAATGGGGACATTTTTTGGCCTAGGTATGGGCCGCGGTAGAGGGAGGGGTTGGTGCGGCGGTGGAACTGGGCAATTCAGCTTGGAATTAAAGGTTTTATCTAAAGAACCGGAAATAAGGTTAATGGCTTCGGAAGAATTTTGACGCATTATGAATCGTTTCCTGAATATATTGGTACTTATAAGTATAAGCGTTATTATTGTTAAACGTTGTTGTTATAAAGTCGGAATATTGTTATTGTTATTCCTAAGGGGGGGTAAATAAAAGAATTAGCTTATAAAGCGTAGGTGGTTGGGAGTAAAATCGTTATTAGGGCGGTCCGGCATTTGATTATCGGGCCGGTTGCAGGTGGATTTGAAAAGTAAGGTGTAGAAAGTAAGGTGTATTTAGTAGGACTCATATAGTTAGTAATATAGACTCATAGATGCTCGGATAGGTTGAATGAGCATTAGACCCATGTGGTAGATAAGTCTATATTCATGCTTTGCATAACGCCTACTCAATCTGACGACCTGGTAGTCGGGGAAGATGATCGATGAGATCGGCACGGGAACCCCTGTCAAGGTTGTTTCAGACAGGGCATAAGTTACTATGGTTGCAGGCCAAAGTTTAGAAACATTGTTAGGTATCTATTTCGTATGGGCTGGCGTTATACTATGATAAGCTTAATGTATTTGGCGGGCTAACTATTTCAACGTATCTCTGAACCCCCTGTTTTGAACTAGGTAAGGTTGCCCTGCTTATCATAAAGACTCAGCAGCATTCTTAAATCGACCCATAACACCATAGTAAAAGAATACCACCCAAGAAACAAGCGCATCCAATACGAGGACTCAATATACTCCATACAATGATTGTTTGGAAGAGGTCGCTGTTTTGTAGCTGATCTTGATGGTAGCCAAGAAAGGGGGTGAGCGCCAAGCTACGGTAGCCTAAACGAGATTTCCCGCCGAGTCGCTTTCAACACATCGGAGGGGCCCCTCCGTAGGCGAGAGGAAGACCGTATATAAAATGGGTCAATTAGGCCGTCTTATATTACCAGGGACGAAGAAGGTGGGTAACTTTGATGCCAATTAATACCAGCAAGCGTTGCCCAAATGCAGCATGATCACCGTGTATGGTGTGAATGGAGATAAAGCTTTGGATATATAAGTTCAGGTAGTCGAGATGCGGCCCCAGACTATCATATATACGTCCACTGTCAACGATCTCTAGGTTGATCATTCCATAAGCACCAGTCACCTATAAACCTCATAACGGCATCGACACCACCGTCTTTCTCAACTACACCCTACCTACACCATGAGGTTCTCTCTCCTTGCCGCCGTTGGCGCTTACCTCTCCGTTGCATCCGCAACATTGACCTGGTCGCTGGAGAAATCCGGAAGTCCCAGCTCGGACGAGTCCGACGCGTACGGTCGCATCGAGGACGCCATGACGCTCGCGGTCGCGCGGTACCACCGCTTCACAGACGCCGACAAGACCATCCGGGTCTACTACACCCCCGGAGTCCCCACGGCTGAGGCGAACTACAACGGCGATCTCCGGTTCGGCTCGGACCGGGCCTACATGACGGAGCGCACGGCGATGCACGAGATCTCGCACACGCTCGGCGTGGGCCAGACGGCCGCCTTCGACTCGAAGTGCGCGGCGAACGACTGGGCTACGGCGACGCCGCTCCTGCAGTCGTGGGATGGGTCGGATGCCAAAATCAGCTGCGGAGGTGGCCACTTCTGGCCCTACGGTCTCAACTATGAGTCCGAGTGGAGCGAGACCAATGGGGACCGCCATGTGCAGCTGGTCGATGCTATGCTTGCTGATGGGATGTGAGATGGACAGCATCATGCTACTGTTGGCCTTGTGTATACGTGCGCTGTTCAAGATAAATAAATTGGTAATTCCCGAGGAACTTGCTTGCGAATGTTGGTGTATAACATTGGTTTGTTGGACCACGCTTGGTCCATTTCAGTCAAGCCAGCTTGTCGGGCACCACAGTGGTTGGAAGTCATCCACTAGGAATACTAAGGACCCTCGAACGGCGGAGCGGCTAATACTGTGCCACTGGTTTCTATCAGGGGCTGCGTGGGGTTGTACGCACAGCAGACCATGGCCGCACCATCTTGGTAGTCCTCAAAGGTATGGATGGATTTACTCCAGAAGGGCATGGCCGCAAAGGTTTCCTGGTCGAACCGTGTAACGATGCCGAACTGACTGACGCTGCCATCCTTGAGCATGACGTATAAGTCCAGAGTCTCCCGCGGTGCCTCCATCACAACGGCACTGTCCTCGTATACGATCTCGAATCTGACTATGTTGTCTGTAGCTTTGCCAGCCAATGTTGCGCGGCGTTCCAGATAATGTGAGCGTCCACTGCCGATAAGCAGGCCGCTTGTGCCGACGGTGAGAATGAGCCCACCTACCATCCCCATGCCTAAAGCGTCAAGCATACTGCAGCTGCTCAGCTAGCGCGCACCGGGGTCGATGGGGACTATGCTTGTCATGTCATCGACAAGTGTTTGGCTTGAGAGTCTAGACAGCTATTTGTTATCATTCCAAACGACAAGGGCCCCGAAAAGATGTAGGAGATGCCCCTACTGTGATCGACCATAACGCCATATTTGATGTTGCCTGCATCAGACTTGGATGAGTGGCCACCAATGCGGAAGGCGACTCGACATGGGGACAGATATAGAAATAATAGGGGCTAGATAGGAGAGATTGGATTACGTAAGGTGGTAATCGTCACCTACCTAGGTAGCGGGTTATATAGAGCTCTGTCCGCTCACTAGACAAGAGGAGAAGGTATGTAGAATGCGGAGTTCAGGTCGAATATCCATAGGATATAGGTAGAGAGGAACACCCCAGCACCGATCCCGATAGTTGGTGGCTGTTGACTCCTCCGAAGGGCAAATAGGAAACAATACCGCAACCCCGTAGCACACGCTACAACGCCGGCAGCGTGTGATCGAGTATTGTCCACTACACCTACGAAGTGAGAGGCGCACTGCACTGATGGGAAATCGCTTCCTGGATGCTGCTTTTCCAAGTGTAGAAATGTTTGACCTCAGAAAGGTAACTTGGAGAGCATCGCTACCTAAGTACTCAGAAAGAAGGCGCCTTTGGCCACAAGCGATGTTTGAATAAGTGATTGATCATACGTCTATAGCCCGAGTATAACTTAAGTTCGGTGCCTTAAGGTCATGAGCCGGCCTGGTCATGAGGTGCCATCAATATGGAGCCTGCATGATACCACATGCAGCAGAACACTATCTAAGAGGGGGGGTAGAAAATACTGTGCAATTGGTCATAAAACCTGAGAATTGGATGGACGTACCAGCCTACCTACCTTGTGTTACTTTACCATTATCTTCATACTGGGTAAGACGCCCAGGTATGTTTGATCAACCCACCATTGGCCACATGAATTGTTTTTGTGATATTGTAAGCCGGCCTTGAACATCGCATATCAGTGTAGCAAACATTGGTATCAAATATCCATAGTGACCAGGTATAAATACAGCCACCTACTCGTAGGTCTCGACGACGAAATATCTGCTATGAATTGCGTTGCTGAAGCAAGTAAGGCTCGCAACTCTGAGAGAGGGGGACCGACGAGACACTGAAACTTGATTTCAAATATGTAAGGCTCCAATGTGACGTGACATATCAGACTAGGTTCACGCCCAAATGGAACAGTCGGGCTACGCCACCGGGCTTTCCATAGAGAAACTGCAGCATGTAATACCGAAATGCATACGACGCCACCACCATGCACAGAGATGTCCCGGGCATTTCAGCTACTTCAGCACCCAATAAAGTTAAGGCGTATTATGCAGGCAATATGTTCTTTGGCTTTGAAGGGGGATACGGAAGCGATAGAATATCAGCAACATCGCCACCTAGAGATCCGGTTCTATTGGAAACGATAATGTTGGCCACCGCAGCTGGTTGCTAGTACGAATGGCTTGCTTGGTGGGGCATACACAATGATTGTTTCACAATCATTGAAGTCTCACGGTTGCTCTATGAATGGGCTCTTTAAGCTCTGATCAGCTTATGGTGATACAAACGAATCTGCAGGAAGAAGGGGGGAGCAGTGGGATGGTGTATAGTTGGTAGATGTTCTATAGCTATCTAGGTAAGTGGGAGAGCTAATCTACTACATTGGAATATGGCCACCTAACGTAGCAACCACGCAGTAAATAGACTGTTGATATTGCATCGCCTGAGTGTAGCGTCGGTGACCGAAAGAGCAGCAGAGAAAGGGAACGCTTGCATCTTGAGTGTAACTCGAATGATGCAAATCTTTCGGGAAAGGCCTTCCTTCTGAGTTAAATATGTCTCGTGGTAACTTGGAATGCCCCGAGGTTGAATAGCTTGTCGTTCCGAATAAAACACCTCCTCACCAGCCATCTCCGCCTACAATTCTTCGATTGCAATAGTCAACTATCTGGATCCTTTCCCCCAGAACTCACAATAGGCTCCTTCATGAGTGGTCAAAAGCGCAATCTGGCCTACTATTAACCATGGGCAATGCCTCCTTGGTAGTGCCAGTTAATATGCTGCTAGTGCAGTCGTATGAGACCTTGATTACTCTTTCGACCTCGAGATAGCTCTCCAGGGAAGCTTCCATGTCATTTCTTGGCTAAGTCAGTCAATAGTCTACATACATGACTATCCGTTCCTATATGACACATCATGATCTGGACTTTGAGCACAGAAATTCGAACTGTCCGAGTCCAAAGCCTTGTAATATGTTTCTCTTTCTTTATTTTTCCGATAAAACTTTCAGTGGACGCTCTATCTTATCAAGCTGTTTCTTCATGTCTCGACGCCGAGCGTGTTGTTCAGGAGCTGGCTCTCCGACTAATAGTCGCTTCTGAAACGAGGGTTCCGGAGCGTCTTCAAGCCAAGTCTGTATCGATACCCTTGCTGCAGATGAGTTTGTGGGTTTGCTTCTCACATGTTAGACTAACCTGAAGACCGGTACAAGAAGCTTACCTTGCGTTTGAAGCACTCGGTGAGTATTCAGGCATGCTCGCTTGAGTGAGGCTTTGACGTTTGGGGAGTTCAGAAAGATTGCTAACAGAATAAGGTGATGGACAGACTAGCTCTCCACGAATACGAGTCTCAAGTTCTTCGACAAGTGGCGTCAATCTTTGAGGAGAATGGCATATAGCGATGGAAACAGACAATCTCGTGATTGTAGAAGAGAAAGAAATACAGTTAGACGAAACTAGTTCCCATAATCGAGTACTGCGCACGTCGGTTCCTCGCAGACTCCTAGCATCGGCTTGCGATGCTCATGCCCTGATACTCCAATGCCGAGTCCTGCCGACCGCCGTTACGATTCCCCCGTTCCTACGTACAAGCCAACTCGCGCTAGCCATATTCATGCATATAATTACTGATTTCTATGGATGTATGATGTGGTCCTCTATAGTGGATCGAGGAGGGAGAAGAAAAGTGATGCTGGCATCTGCTGTCTGCCTGATTGGTGCTCCCATGGGTGCTTAACAGTGCCGCTGGGCATAGAATACCAACCAGAGCACGCAGCAGGGAGTGCTTAGCATAGCCTCGCTACGGATCGAATTTGTGCGAACAATTCATCCACAAACTGTTATCTGTACTGCAATTTCCCCCCTTGAAGGATATTTGAGGATATGTTGTGGCTAAGTAAGGGGGTCAATTTTTTCTCTAAGCCTACTCGTACATATATATTAGCTTGTACCAGAACCCCCAGATCAATAAGGTGGGACGCCGCAAACGCTTTATAAGTAAATAGATGCCGACTGATCAGCAGCCCCTGACCGCCCCTTCTTGATAATCCCGCTCATTTACCTACTTATGAATTGCCACAACGCCGGAATCCAATCTTTGAGAAGTCACTATGTCGGAAGCTACGAAGTGTAAGAAGCAAAGATTGGCCTGTCCGTTTTACAATGCTTTTCTCCAGGGATCTTCTACGTATTCGGAGAAATGCACAAAAGGTTTCGAGGACTTAGCGCACATTCAGTATGACACATGGAATGAAGGCTCAATAACTGACTACGGCGTAGTGACTAACTTGTTTGCTGACAGTGAACATTTGAAGACGTTCCATTATCAGGGAGGTAAGAAAGCTATCGGCCAGAACGACATCCCTGCAGAAACCCAGAAACATATTTCGGATCTATTCAAGACGGAAAACCGAAGAATGCCATTGATGGACAAATGGAATCGACTTTTCACTTTATGCAAATTTGACCTTCAAGATACGCCTGGGCCATATTTTATGGACATGGCCAGGATGCTTATCTTCTTGAGGAACCCCCTACAGCTCCATATCGAAGACGCCAGGAACCTACATTTACATCTCACCAGCGCACTCTATCTGACCTCTCGTTACACGACTGGAGAGATTAGTCAGCTGAAGATTGCCCCTCCTACCCCGCTGCAACCAACTTTCCTGATATCTCCCTCCATCTCTAGCTCAAACATCTCTAGCGGAACACCCATGTCAAGTCTAAGCACCCTCGAGGTATCCTATCCATGGACAATGGATGATGCTGATAAGCCGGACTATTACTGCAGAAGTCTTGGAGCTCCACTTGCGTATTCTGATGCGACAACTCACATCGAGCAGCCAATTGACGGACAAGAAATCTCTCAGGGATGAATGGCGATTACCTACCAAGCCCTGGAAACAGATCCTGACTGGATGAGTTCAACTGTCCTTGTATGTTTCCGTGCTGGATTGGTATATGACTAGTTTTGGCTTATTTCCTTTTGATTTTATCGACTGATTTCTATACATTCACTACGGGGTGGAATTCTTCGTGCCTTTTGGAGCGGCACAACTTTCTTCATCTCATGGATGCTTAGTACCGTATAGATTCAAATTCGGAACCTATAAGGTTTGACACATGTGTTACTGCAGGGACCACTGTGATCTTATTGCTTGCATAATGTAGAGGTTATCGATACCCAGACTCGATTCGGTCGCTGAAGCCTACGAAATGAAGAATGGTACGATACCCAATGGGCGACGAACAATAATTGGAGATCCACTCAGCGTATGACGACGTAGATCCAGCCGAAACACCTAGAGGGGGACAGAAACCTGAATCCTTTTCCCAGAGCTCCTTGTTGCCTGACTAGCAGTAAACCTCGCCCAGTATTTCTGCGCAACAACTAAGTTGAGGTGAACGATAAACTTCCCGAGTTTAGATGAATTAGGCAGGAATAGTCGAAGTTAATCCTAAGGGGTGTCAAATATCAGGGATTCTTCGCGATATTCTCCACTAAACAGCGTTGTGCTAGCCGTCTTGGCATTGATACTTGCGGTCCGTTCCGCTGTGGGTCTTCACCCACAGCGGCCTATGCGCGGAACAACGCATACCTTATCAGGTAATTCAAGCTCTCCTAGCTTCAACATCGCAACACCCGGTTTCTCGCGGAAACGGATTAATGTGAAAGTATTTATTTTGATTTGATAATTATTCCTTGCAATTCTTCGCAACGTCATACGGCGGAGGCGGCCCCTATAGTAGAAGTGGGGCACGGACCTAAATATCGGAGTTCTTTATTCGGTCCCATCTTGACAAATCGGCACTCTTAACTTTGAATTTTTAAATGGCTTCAAACCAAATACATGGTAGTGGTTATGTCGTGGGCGCCGCTAAAAGTCTACCCTTGATTATCGGCAAAATTTATGACATCGACCTGTTCAACCAGGACCCAATAGGTATTCGAATCATTGGTTAGCGCCGGGACGGGGATACTATTTATCCACCTGATGACTGTACACCGCCCATAGCTTTGTGTAGAGTCGCAGACAGCTCTCAACCAAAACAAAGACAATCAATCAGAACTTGAGAAACCAACCCAAGAACATGCCGAGAAAGAAGTCCACCAAATCCCCGAAGGTCCCGAAGACCTACAATGATCTTCCAGCGTGGTACAGACGTCTATTGGCAAACACAGACCCTTGGCACGAAGTCGAACCTGAGGAATTCGACGAGGATCTCTCGGAACTCCATGAGAGCGAGGAGTCCCAGGATGATACTGATTACGAAGATGAACGCTATGATGAAGACAGCGAAGAATATGAAGATTGCAACTGCAATGGAGATGATCCGCACTGCACGTGTCAGACGTCCGCAGCAGATGATCAGCGTGACAAATCATCTTACGATAATGATCACTGCTATAGGGAGCAGTCCGAAGAAGTTTCCGAGTGCTCTTACCAATGTAGTGACGCTGATTATTACTACGAACTCAAAGACCGCCGTATTGAGCGGAAGCGAAAGCTCCGCGAAGAAATGAAGCGCGACCAAGAAGATCTACAACAACTCCGAGCGCTGCACGTAGAGAAGGAAAAAGAGGCCCATGCGATGCGCAAGTCCCTCGTGCAAAGATCTGAGGGGGTCGAATGGGCAGGTGAAGAAAAGACGAAGATGGAATCTGCAAAGAATAAAGAACGACAGCGCCGCCATCGTCTCCAGCTAGTGGCGACGCAGTTTCATCTTTACTCAACAGAGTATATAGATCATTTTTGGTCTCCTTCTCTGATGCATATCGATATTCCTATGCCGTATATCACATTCTACCAAATCACAGCAGACGGCACAGTGGTCGACCTGGTGACATGGAAACCAGTCTGTGAGGCCGATTGTGATTTGTCTAAGCTCAACGGACAAGTGACATATTTAATGCCAGACTTCGATTTCCAGTTTGAACCGTTCGACATACCCGTGTACGCAAGCACACAAGCGGTAGTTCTGGAGCCCCCGCGAGGTGAACAGAAGATGGGATGCGAAGTTGAATTCCTGGGTGGTGACTACCTCATCATGCGAATCGGTCGGGACTTCATCCTTGATCAGGCGGAGAAGAGCTGGAAGAAGATTTTCATTGAAAAGACGGACTGTCTTAATGCGCCCGAGGTGCTTGAGTTCGTCGGCATACATCACGATCCTAAGAAACGCAAAGCAGAGTTGGAACGGCAAGTGGAAATTAAGAGGGCGAGACGAGAGCCGTCGCCTCGGGAGACTTTCTTTGAGATGAATCATCCGATGGGTTGGTGGAAACAGTCCGGTTGGGGTTAGAAGACCTGCTTTTGTGGATGGGATGAAAGTAGGCTGGAGCAGAGCACTTTCTTCAAGACATCACGCAGATCAAGGCATCATTTCGGTACTGCTATAGGCGCTGACAGATTCCACCGGCACCGATGCATGGCTCTCGAGCATCTATACTCTGTCTAGAGACATAAACAATCGTCTAACGCACGGACATTCGTTTCTATTAATCATGCAAAAGTTTCTGAACATCCAACAAAAGACCGCGGCTTGACTAAGAACTGTGTTCCCTCATGACACCCCCCCCCCCCCCTCCCCTTCCCCCTGCAGCGCCTCCGCAGAATTCATTCACCAGGGGCCCCTCATCCAAGGCTGGCTTGGCACCTGGCGGTCGATGAGCCGAAAACCATCGTTGATGTTTATGTCACTACCATGACACAACTTTACATGCTCCTTCGCTTCCTGTCTTGACCGAAAAGTGAGAGTTGCGCACGCAACAAGGGGACATGCATACAATGTGCAGTCTGTGAAGCGTTCCCAGCGTTCCCTCGTCTGCTGATACCGCTGCCTTCTCTTAGCAACTAGCCTGGTGGCCATTTCCACCACCTCTTTTCGTATAGCGACTTGGCTCATGTATTCGTCGATCCACCTTCTCATTGATTCAAAAACCGTTTCCTTGCAGTTGTCGAGTGATAAGGCCCCCACAAGCTCGCCACCATTCCATTTTCGATATAGAAACTTGCGGGTTTCCGCAGCCGACAGCATCGATCTCTCGGCTCGATTGGGACTTGTAGCTGTTCCCTCCAACCACCTAAACACGCTGTGGCCGCGTTGAATATGCTTTTCTGCCAAAGCGCCCCTCGCTTTAGCTCGGACGCTCGGTTTTAGACCAGTGCCAAGGGTCAGAACAGCCGCGATGGCCTGACTTGTGGTGTCGTTGTGAACCCCCTCACGAATTAGGATGTCTTCGAAGAGCTCATAAGTAGGATCATTATATCCGAGTCCACCGTCTACATATTTCTGGCCGTCGATTACCATCGGTTTCAAGTAAGGAGGAGCGGCTGACGTCGCCCTACCCGCCTGCCAGATTGCGCATTCATTGGCAGGCCCTGCATTGTGGGCATAGAACCCAGATTTGTTATCTAAGTTATCATAGGAGCGGAAAATATACGGAACCCCGTTTTTGCCATCAAGCTTCGAGAAAAGGGCACTAGGTAGATCGTTTCTCAGCCTCGTTGAAAAGTAATACGTAGCTAGGAGTCATACTTACATCTTGCACAAGTCATCTGGTGACTTCAGTTTTTCAAATCTCGGATCCGTTTCATTCTTGTTCAGTCTCTCCATGGTCATGGCTCGAATTTCCTTTTCTAGATTCATTGCATCGTACTTGTCTCTCCAAATACCTTTGAATGATATGCGATGTTTGCCAAAGATTTGTTTTGCCATTGAGGGGTATCTGTCAATGCATTCATCAACACTCATCCGTAAACGCCCAAGCATGAGAGCTGCAAGGCTATTGATAGAAGTTAGTCCTGTTCCTCAACATCAAGAAGCAACTACTAACCCCCCCGTACTTGTCCCGCCAATGTAATCGAAGTAATGGCACGGTAGATATTTGCCAAGGTGGCTTTGTGATTCGCGGTGAGCCTTTTCACGTCTATCATTGATGCTAGCCTCGTTTGCGTCCCGTCGCCCGGTCGGTAACCATAAGCTAGATCTTCCAACTGACGAAAGGTATGATTTACTCGTGGTAATATCTTATTTATAATCCTTATTTTTCCTTTTAAATATTATCCGTATATAAGGTATTATTAATACTAAAGCGTACATTACATATAATTTCTTAACTCTTGGTATTTTTGTTATTAGCGGATCCAAAATACTAAGGCCGTATTTCGTAATAACAGCTTTGTTTTTATTTGTTTATATAAATAAAAACAAAACAGTTAACGCGAAAATAACGGCTTTAAATACCTTTTAATAACTTATTTTGGTCGACGACAATGCAGCTTAATATACCGGTATACCTAAGCCTTTTATACCTACGAATTTACAGCGAAAAAAAAAAAAAAAAAAACGCCTAATGTTACGACGACTTTAAATAATTAATCCGGAAAAGCCGTTATCCGCCAATTCCTTACCGACATTATAATAACGGCCATTATATTTTAATTCGATAAAATAAAACGTTAGGTTCGAACAAAAAAGCAGGTTATCGGCGACTTAGCAAAATGCTTAAACTTATTCGTCGGTTTATATAAAGAAAACCACTTAATAAAATATAAGCGGCAGGCCAAAGGGCTAATAAAAATGCTAATCGGCTATTTCAATACGGCAATTTTTTTTGTTACTAACGGTACGTTATATGCATTTATACGATTAATAAGTTCGCAATTTACCTTTAGCGAATTTCGAAAAGCGGCATTTGCGGCTTCGAAATAAATTTCGTAAGCGGACGTAACCAATAAGGACTTAAATAAAGAATCGGCCCGTAACGGACATGTATTTATAGTTCGGATTATTATATTTTGGCATACGGAATTTACGGCGGCTTTTTTTTATAACGCCAAAAACGATATGCAAATATTCGTTCGGCTTAACGAAAACAAACGGGCTCGTAAGAAATCCCTTTTTACCTTTAAAGCGGCATTATGCAAAAAATTCGAAAACCTCGGCCTTATTTTTATAAATATATTACAAATATAGCCTACCAAAATAAGCTAATCGATTTACGCCTTTTTTATTTGCATTAGGGATTTCCTGTTTAAGCCGAAAAACAAAATACGAATAAGCAAAGTTATAAATATTAATGCGATTAAATTACCGGAACATTAATATTTATATGCGGTTATTGTTACGGGCTATTATGGCTTCGTTTCGCAAATCCGAATTCCATTAGCTATGTAAAATTCTAAGCTGAAGAAGAAAGGAAAGGAAGGAATCAAAACAGCAGAAGCAGGAAGACTGTTGCTTTGGTAGGTGCTGCGGTTCCAGTGCTGGACCCACTTGTCCTGTTCCTTATCCTTATCTTCTTGTATGTACATTCTGGCTGTATGTAGTATTGCACCTGTGGCTATCGTAACAGTTATAAACGTATTTTTTACTTTTTCGTTTTATTTCGTTTCGGACGAGCTTATTAATACGGCAAACGTTATAACGAACGAAATTTATGCATAAATTAAGGTTTATTCGATAAAGGCGAAGTTTTTACGGTACGAACCTAATTTATATACGAACTTAAATACGTAAATAATTTTATTTCGAAAACGAATCCGCTTTTTTAAGCTTTTTAATAATAACGAACTGGCTAAAATAATGAATAAAAAGGCCTTAATCGAAATATATAATCCCAAATACTAAAGGTATTACAATAATAAACGGTACTTTAAATTTTATCGTTATAACCATTACGGGAATAAAATGAACGATTATTTCGAAATAACCGGTTCTTATAACAAGTTATTGCGATATACGAATTATTACGGGCCTTTTCCGGTAAAATACGAAGGCTACGCGGCGGTACCGAAACGGCATAAAGGCCAGTTTTTTAAGCTAACGAAAAAACAATTCCAGTTTATTCGTAAAGCAAAAGCGAAAAAATATAAAGACTAAAATGCTATAACCGGCATAAGCGCCGACGGAACGTAAAAAATATCCCTTGGCTTACGATACGAAAACCCTTAAAGGCATAATACGAAAGGGTTTATTATGCGGCCTACGTATAATTCGGATAATATCCGGAACCCCATTTAAGAAAGAGTTATTTCGATAAATACGGACGCATAGCTTTTTAGGAAAAAAAAACGAAACAGGCTTAGGGGGACCCGCCTTAATTATATTTCCTTAAAAGCTATTAATAACTTTATTTACGTTTTTTCGACATCCGAACCTAACGAAGCCGGAAAAAAAGCAGCCATAAACGTAAAAATACAAAATAAAACCGTTAATAAATGCGACGTATATAAAGCAGCAGCGGTTATTTAGGCGAACTGAAACGTTTTATTTTTTAATATCGAATAACAAAACGCCGCGAAAATAATAAAGGCGTCGAATAAAAACGGAACCGCAAATAATCGCGACGTCGATATCGAAAAGAACGGGATTTTTTAATCGCTTAATGTAATATTTAAAAAAACCAATTAATATATTTTTTTTTATTAAAACTCTATTAATTTAAAAAGATTAACGTCGTATAAGTTTAAAAATTATGACTGAAACGAAATACGACAATACAAAATTATCCGGAATATTAATTATATGTTCTTATGGATTTATAAATCGGATTAAACGATGGATTTAAGGCCATTACTTATATCCGAAAAAATAAGCGGTTCGGCGCATAATAAACGCGCCTAATTAAAACAAAAGGCGTTAAGTGCTTTAAAAATATTATTTACTTAGAAATAAATAAGTATTATTTTATAAATATTTATCGTTAATCGAAAACGGACGAAATATTAAATTTCGTATTTAACTTTAAAGCATCCCATAATTGCGTTATTAAAAGGAATTAAAACGTACGATATTTGGTTTTCGAACCGGAAATACAAGGAAAAAATAAAAATTCGGACGTTGCGGATTAAATAACGCATACGGAATTCGCGTTTACGGATATGCCTAAATAGCCTATATAACGAACAGGTTACGTAATCGATTTAGTTTTTTTAAATATTCCGTTTATCGAAATAATAGTTATGAAAAACCTAAAATCGGAATTAAACCATAAAATACTATTAATTATTATACCGGGCCGAAATACGGAAATACGGGATTAATTTCGTTATAAAATAACGGAAAACGACATAAAAAAGTTTACGGGCCTGATATAAACGGAAGCAGCCATTTTATTTAACGTTACGTTAATAAACCAAACGAAAGACCTTAATTGCTACGTTAAAAGATTTAACGAAATATTCGACTCCGCGCTTAAAGGCGCAGGGAAATTAATATATAAAAAAGGACATAACGTTTCTTAATAAATAAAAGAATGCGCCGAAGCGTATCGTATTTTTAAATAAACGGAGGCTTAACGGAATTTAAACGACCTGGCCTTTACGGAAAAATACCGGTAATTTCTTATTATAATGCGCAGGTTAAAGCGGAAATATTAAAAAAGAATTATTAACTTGGCTGTTACGAATAAAAAGCTATATAATATAATAAATTGGCATAAGTTCGGCCTTAAATTTAAGTTATTTCCATTCAAGGTAAAAAATAGAGTTATTAAGAATATTAACGATAAAACTACCGTATTTAAATCGGAAATCCTAAAAAAATTTAACGATACCGATAATTTAAACTACGATTTACTAAACGATTAAAGGCCGTTCGAAACGCAGCTCCCGTAAAAGAATCATATTACCCTCGAAGAAATAAAAACTTATATAATAAGCGTTTTTAATACGTTATCCGGAATGGACGGTATTATAATAAAATTACTAAAGAAGTCCTAAAATTACATTAGGCTATTCGTTCGTAAAATATTTTAAAAATGCATAAAACTGGCTTATTTTCCGGCAGCCTAGTATTATATAAAGATATTTATAATACCGAAAATAAGCAAAAAGGACCATATATCGCTTAAATTTTGGCGGCCTATTGCATTATTCTTTTACTTAAATAAAGGCTTAAAAAGATTTATGGCAAAACGAATAGCTTAAACGGCATTAACGTATGGCATATTTAACCCATAACATGAAAAGGCGTTTTTTAAAAAATCGATAATAAACTTGGTGGCTTTATTTATATACGAAACGGAAAAAGCCTTATTTAAGGAATTTAAAGTTTTAATAATTACAATAAACATTTAAAACGTATTCGACGCCTTATTAAAAAATAAATTATTACAGCGCATGCGACGGCAAGGCTAATTAATTAACGTATTTCGGTTAACGGAATTATTTTTATCCGAACGTTACGTAAAAATACGGCTAAAAACGATTATAACAAACTTTAGCCGTATTAAATGCGATACGTTTTAAGGTTTTTCTTGGTTTTTTATGTTATACATGTTATATTTAATAAACCTGTTAAAACAAAATAAAAACTTACGCTTCGGTTATATTAACGATATTTGCCTATATCGAGCATTTAGGTTTTTTAAACGCAACTTATAACTTTTAATTAAAAACATAAAATACGTTTTATATTAAGACGACGAAAATAAAATGTTTTTCGTATTTAAAAAATATAAGCTGCTTTATATTATACGCTTTACGAAAAACGATTCGAATCCGCCGGTAATAATTCCAAAGCGACTTATGGTTAATTCGGTAACGGCATCGAAAAATAACGAAAAGGCTATATTAACGTTGCGTTAGCTAAGGATTTAATTCGATTATAAGTTTACCTTTAAACGTTACGTAACCATATAAGCCGTTAAAGTTATGGCGTTAACTTAATACCTTAAAAATTTCGCGAATACCAAATACGACCCGTTAGCGTTAGGATTTCGGATAGCTATAATTACGTACGTAATACCCATAGCCCTTTATAATACGAAAGCTTAATACGGAAAACGTACGAAACCGCTAAATAATTCGGCGTAATTCGGAAAAAATCAAATTTCGGTAAAACTTAACTAATATGTACACGAAATTAAGAAAGTACTAACTTTAACGACGAAAGCCACGATATTAATTTAAAAAACGATACTTATTTCGGTAATTTATAAAAACTTCGGCCTATCGATTACATAAGTTATATTCGATTAAGTTTTATATCGATTTGTATATAAATTCCGTACCGTAAATCGAACATATTCTTTAATTAAACGCGTAAAATTCGAAAATATCGTTAAAAGTAAGGGCGTAAAAAAATAATAACGCCCTAAAACTAAGGTATAACGAATTATCCAAATATTGCCGATAATATAAAGGCCTTTATTAATCTTTTCGAAATACCTTCCGGGCTTAAGGCAGGACCCGATATAAAAATAACCAAAAAAGGCTATAGCGAAATTTTTTCGTAATTGGCTGCGGCAGCTATTAAAAAAAAAACGTTATCGTATATATGAACGGCTTTTAAAACGGGCCGGAAATAAATTACGGATTCGCAATTTATACGGAAAAAAAATTACGTACCATAAAACGCGGCAAGTTGCATTTAACTTTTATCGTATTCAACGCAAAGGTTACGGAAATTTAAAAAAAAACTTAATTACGTATTTACGGAAATGCCGAAATTCGCTATTAAGCGCATATAGGTTTATTTAAATAATACGGCGGCCATTTAAAAGCTACGCGGTAACGCCGTATTATTTTCGTAATAGGCTTATCTTAAATTCCATGCAATAACGAAACGGCATAACGTTAAAGTAAAATAATATCCTAAATACTGCGACATATTTAAAAACGAATTAGCAAACGGGCTAACTAAAGAAGGCTCGAAATTCCACGAAATCGACGACGACTGCATTACGACGGTTTATGAAATTAAATTAATCGCAAAGCGGCATATATTATTATTACGTAATAATTAATAAAACAAGGCTAAATCGAAGCTATTCCGACAATATAAAAAATAAAAACTTAAATATTACGTAAAATATTACGAAAAATTGAAAATACTGTTTAAGCAAGAACTTTATTATTACTTAATAACCCGTACCGGATACGGCGATTTCGCTTGGTATCATATAAAATTTAAACACGACGACGCGAATATGAATTGCTTATACGAAAGGCCCAAAAATCCGATACATATTATACGATGCCCGAAAACGATTAATAAATATCGACAATAACCGAATTTATTACGGAAATTTCCGAAAGGTTATAAGGCCCTAGCTTATCTCGAAAAAATAATGAAGCAACCGAAAGTATTTCGAAAATTCTTCCAGGTAACGTTTTTTTTTAGTATTATTTATACGTATTAAGCTAAGTTTCGGCCCGGCCTTAACGGCGTACGCGTCGGCCGAATGCGACATTTCGTCCGGCCTAACGTCCGGCGTATACCATCCCTTTCGGGCGATTCGCCCGTTTTTCTTTGTATTAACATTGGGTTTAACCTTAATTATTTTTGCGACGGCTTTTAATTATTTCTGGAATTCCGGCCTTAATTATTTTCGAAACGAACCTTAATTATTTTTAAATTTCGACCTTAATTATTTATATATTAAGCCTTAATTATTTTTAAATTTTAACCTTAATTATTTACGTATCGAATTCTTAATTATTTTTAAAACTTAACTTTAATTATCTTTATATTTTATCTTAATTATTTTTATTTTGCCATGGTTTTTCTTAATTATTTGTTTATTATTTATACGTTTTTTTTATTTTGTAATATTCGGAACGACTTATTTTATACCTTTTTAAGTTTATAAAGGCTTTAAAAATATATTAATAAAACATAAATTAAAAAGAAATTAAAAAGGTTTTAAGCAATTAAGGAATTACGCATTAATTACCTTAAGAATTTATAGGCCTTTAAAGTCTTGGCATTATTCGATCGTTATTTAATATACCGAAAAGGCTTACGGGATATATAGGAATATAAAAAAAGGGGGTCGTTACCGGGCAACCGGGCGTAAGGCTTAATTTATTTTGTAACTAGAATTTAAAATAAAGGGTTTATATATACGGAAGTTTTACGGAATAAAGGATTTAAATATACGGAAGCTTTACGGAAATAAAATAAAAGGCGAAGTTTATGTTTTTATTTTATATATTAATAAGCGCTATTACGCGCATAACGATAAAGGCCCCGTCGGGGCTTTATACGATATTACGGACTCGGTTCGAGGCTTAAAAAAGTGCCTAAAAAAGCTACGACGGAATAACGCAACTAATATATTAATATTACCTTTTAACTAGCCATAAGAAGGATATAATTAAAACCGCCAATAAACGACGCATCTTAGGACGAAATCTGTTAAATGGATTTTTATGTAATTAATATAACATCCTAGCCTAATACGCCCGCATGCCCTAAAAAAGGCTTTAAGGCGCCGCTTCGTAGCGCCCCCCGGCGTTA
Organism: Diatrype stigma; assembly: GCA_022225965.2. Classification (NCBI taxonomy): domain Eukaryota; kingdom Fungi; phylum Ascomycota; class Sordariomycetes; order Xylariales; family Diatrypaceae; genus Diatrype; species Diatrype stigma. Next base: position 53,859 of record JAKJXP020000037.1, on the reverse strand, counting down.
ATTATTATTATTACTATTACTTATCTATAATCCTGGTATGGGACAAATGGGATTGGACCAAAACTGGAGTTATGCGGCTCCCAGTGACCATCGTTAAGACCAAGCGGCATTGAGATACTCTGTTCGATTTTCTCAATAGCTTTCATGAGCTCTTGAAGCATAAGTAGACTGGCATAGCCCCTTGTCCCACCACCCTCTTGAAATTATGTTATTAACTGTCTCTATCATATGTATGGACTTGGGATGATGAGAGAAAGTTGAAAGATTAGGATGTATCATACCTAGAGCAAGCACCGTTATTGCCCAAGGATTTTCCATCAGAGAGCATTTGCATGTAATTGTAAAACTCGAAAGTTTAAGGCAAAATCAGATTAGAATGCCTTGAAGTCTGGGAGAAGCCCACACCCCTTTTTACCAAGGCAGACCACGAGCCTTGCAAATCCACCAGCATCAGCTCAAGCTTATTTGGCATAATGGCCCCTTTGTGTAAATCGACAGACCATCCTTCCGCCTATTCTTGACATATTTGTTTCGCTGAGGGTGTATGGCTTATCTCAAGTGCAGAAACTATTTAAAGATAAGATCAGCATAGCAGTCATTTCGAACGCCACAGTCTTACACCGGTGACCTCACGGCATCTTTAGTTTATATTACCCCAACCAGTTTCTACTTAAGTGTCGGACTTCTTATTACTTGATCTCCTCTTTCTCTATAGCCTGGAACCGTGTAGGAACCCCGTTTCCTTCCATTTTTTCGATTAGTAAACTGGCCATTACTCACTTGATCTGAAGTCTTCACTAATAAATCGCGGAGGCTTTTACCGGAGAGACTATCTGTGGATTAATGAGGCTCTAGATAGAAAATATGCCTAGCCATCCTTCACATTCACGTGGCGCAGTGGTGGCGCATAAGTGCACAATTGAGGACAGGTTGATGACCGATGCACTTATTACATGGATCACACGTGCGCCGCCCGGGAAGGCGGAGCAAGCCGTCTCCCATTCCTGAGGTGCCTCAGGAATGTCTCAATATTTTAGTATGCTCCCCGCCCCTCATGTTAAATATCGCGTCCTCTTCTGAGCGCATTTTACAAACTCTCTACCTCTACCTTTTCGGGCCTTCCATACGACGATGATGACGATCGCAACGCAGCAACGTGCCCAGGCTTACATGTCCATTGATTTGACCCAAATCAGCCATGATAAAGACAAACTATACCACGCCGCAGTTGATCTACAGCAGGAAATCATACGACTGAACGATGAGCATGAAGCTACGACACAGAGAGAGCATACTCAAGTGGCCCAATGCGAAGAGACCACTGGAAAAGTAGCGGATCCATCCCCATTTTGGTCTGGGCTGCGGTGGGTGCCGGCGGAAACGGACTTCCCAAGCGAAGATGCTTCTGCGACCGGTTATTCATGCTTCTGTAGCTCTCAAACAGAGGTTATAGTGTACAACTGTACCACCAAGCAACTTCAAGTCTGGTCGGGATTGGACGAACTTCGAGGTTTGTTGTTTCTTTTTTTTCAAACATCTTGTGTCAATCTACCCAGAAAATTTAACTGACAGGGCTTTTTGTAGAAAGAAGAGCACTCTTCGCGAGGCTCCCGGCTAGATGGAGCTCACGACTGCACGTCTGTGTGGAAAAGATCACGGCACCCGAGTCAAGGAATGCGCCGAGGTACAGGATTACCAATAAAACGATGCCGTCTGACATGACACGCCGTCATACCATCTCGCTTAATCAGCTCAGGCCAGGAGTCAGGCTCAAAGTCCTATTAGGACGCATCAAGTGGATCTTTGTACTGAATGTCTCGCGAGAATTCTCTGACTTGAGTGGGAAATCTGCTGTTTCATGGCCTTATAGTCATTAGGAGCATGGAGCTGGGGGTTCCTACCTTTAACGTCTACATGAATGGTTTCCTAGTGTGTTCGTTTATTATTGTGTGTTAGCTTCGGAGATAAGATTACTTTGCCCTATGTTGTTTTGCAACAAAGACCATGAAATACTTAAACTTAACAAGGAAACCTTTGCAAAATAAAAACTTCATATGAGAGTTAGATATCAATGTGCTGCACTTCTTCACAGGGCAGTCATCGTAGCCTCCAAACCCTTGAACTCAATGCTCGGCATTGAGACATGATAATCATGAACAAACGCCACATCACTCGCCTTAGTCTTCCATAAATTCATATCAAAGCCCTGAACCAGCGCTGCAGTCACCAGATACATCTCGGCACGTGCCAGTTCGATGCCAAGGCACTTTCTGCTCCCTTTGCCAAATGACATCTGGTATTTCTGGAGCTTGCGGCCCTCATCACCGAGCCAGCGTTCCGGATCGAAAACGAATGGGTCGAGGAAAACACTCGGTGCGGTATGGGCGCTCAAGGTAGTTGTGCTCATGGGAGTACCGGCGGGAATCTTGAAGGACTTTCCGATGTTCGAAGAGTAAGCTGCATGAGTTGTAGGGGTGTATATAAGTGTTTCCCGAGCGATACGTGCTGTTCTAGCCGTGACACCGAAGGAGAGACGATGAGCTTCCTCGATAACCGCGGTGAGATATGGCAGTCGCTCAAGTTGGGTCCACGATGCCGGTTGTGTGACGGTGCTGAGTTCTTCCCGTAGCTTGCTCATGATCTGCGTATTGGCCAGTAGGTGGTAGAATATCATGTTGAGGGACTTGGCTGGTGATTCAGTTCCTGCGAGAACCAGAAGTGCACCTTCTTGCTCAAGCCGGAGTAAAGCCTTCTCTGATGCGGGCAAAATAGGATTATCGAGCACATTATAATATACAGATTTTGCACTCGACGAATCGCTACCGGCCCCAGAAGTTTTAGCTTTGATGATGCCTACTAGTTCGGCTCGGACTCGCTGCGTCTTGAGTATTAGAACACCATGCCAATAATTTTCAGGGCAACACATACATCAAATAGGTCTAGCATATCAAGCAATCCAGGTGGCATGATAGGCCTGCTGATGAATTCCGGGAGAGATTCTAAGAAGTCGGGAATGAACGGGAAGTGCTTGTTGAGATGAATTCCCATCATGAGCTCGTAGCTGTTATGGCGTAATGTCGCGGCTTTCTGTTCATCTGAAAGGATGTCTGTTCTCTGAGAGAACAAGAAGTTATTGACAACACTAGCCTCTGTTAGGATCATTCTTCGTCCGAATTTGAAGGGATCTTACTCATTGGAGAAGGCGAAGAAGACATCCGAAAGATTGACTGGCGTCTGTTCGGAGGCATGTTTCGAAAGCAATTGACAAAGCTGTTGAACCTTTTCGGTAATCGTCGGTTCAAGGAAGACCACGTTGCGTTTGCTGAAGAATGGAGACAGAGCTTCACGTCGTTTGCGATGGACTTCAAGGCTGGGAGTAGTGCCAACTCCACCAGGAACACGCAAAGTTCTCAGTTGGTACTCATACTTGTCTCTCGGGGACGACGAAGGGGCATAAATGGTGTCGAGGAATCCAACATCAGAAATGTGAATTTCGTCCGGGGTGACCCGGATGATTGGTCCTGCGAGGTAGATCAGTGATGCTGCGCTGTGAACTACACGTGCGCACGTATTTGGCTTACCGTATCGTTTGTGCAGCTCCTGGATTTTGAAGACATATCGGCCGGGTTGAATGGCGTCGAAATAGAATTCATACCACCAGGTGAGAGCCGCAAGTCTCGGACCGGGAATATGAGCCAAGGGGTGAAGGAACAAACGGCGTATGGCACCTCCGAACGTCAGCAGGGCGGCCGAAAGCACTGTCGTCAGAAAGATTTGAAGGACAGCCATGCCAAGTTCTACGCCACACGAATGTGACGAGAGAGAAGACGAGAGGGTAAGAGGATGCGGAGTAGATGTTGACGTGAAAGTCGAGGTTGAGAGGCGCAGGCGGCGCAGGGATGCGTTTGCGTTGGACCAACGCAAACGCCGTTGGTTGCTTTTGGCAGGGATCCAGCCGTTGTCACACCAGCCATAGCCGTGCCGTAAAATGCTGTGCAAGATCTAATTATAGTTCCAGTACATCTTGCCTCCGATAACCAAAAAGGAACCAACCAAAACTTGCTATCTACACCCCCAGATTTCCGCTTGAGGGTTTCATTACATATGAGATCCTTCTCAGGAGGGGTTTTTTGCTCTCCACGATGTTCAAGGCAAGACATTTGACGATGTTTCCGGCCACAATAAGCGTAACCATGAGTTTGTCGAAACCGGCGATTACAGGCATGATGTACCGATCGAAGAGACGATACGCCCAGTTGCTCCAGGAAGACATCCTCGGCCACCTTGTCGAAGCCTCGTAGTCTTTCCGCAGCAGCTCCATGCGAGAGGCCTGGTACCTGGAGGAAGCATCTAATAACATCAAGAGCCAATGGGGCGCTCTAAGAAACGCGGCGGTGGTGATAGTTGTCGTCGGTTGTCACGATTATTCCGTGCAGCTCGTTGACCAGCGCCACGACGTCCGGTATGCCGTTTGTTGTAGTCTAACCCCTGGATCGGTGTAAGCTTGTGGCACGTGTCGTCAACGAGTACGAGACGATTCAAGCACGAGTGCTCCAGGATACCTTCTTCGAGGTTCGCCATGCCGGCCGCGTACCGCTGAGGAAACACGTCCTGGGCACGGAGCCGGAGGTGCTCCGAATCGCCACCACCGATGGCGAGATCTCTATAGCGCGGAGTAAGCGCCTTAACGTCCTCCAGCGTGTAGGAGACGTAGTTGCGGGTCGGCTGCGCTAGACGCCCGTAGATTAAGAGCCATGACTAGTCGCAGCCGTTGAGACTTTGGAGCGAGACGTCCGGGCCATGTCGATGGCGTCGCCGGTTTCGAAGCCTGGCTGGCGGGGAAGCGTACACCATAGGGCTTTGTACTCGAGGAGCTACGGGTTCTCCTCGTTGGTTGCTTTCGATTCCCCGGATTGAATGGCGAGCTCGCGCATGCTCTGGCGAACTGTACTGTGAACACCATAGCCACTTACTTCATTTTGACGGTCGTAGTGGCCCAGCCCTCTTTATACTTGTGCCCATCGACAGTCATCGTTATAGTACGCCTCATCTGTCATCCTAACCTGTGCAAACACTCTAGGAGGCCCACATGGGTTAAGACACGAAGTCCTATGGCCATATAGCCAAGTTGATCTTGTATAGGGTCTAACCTCTTGGAATAGGGGTTCGATACTGCTAACCCCTGACTGATTGTAGATCCTGGTTAGATTGTTCTCACTCGCAAAAACTACCTCAATCTGAGATACAAATCAATGTGCTCTATAACAAATCGTTAGATTACGAAGGTCCAATAAATTGACGGAGTTTTGGGGCCCTCGTCGGCGCACTTGCGAAGCATAAGCGGCGGAGATGGACTTCACGTGTCCGCATCATCTCAGCGCTCAAAACCCAGGCCGCGGTAGTGTTCACTTGGTTTATTTATGATTTCGACAAGATTCATATGTTGTTTAATACTGACAATGTAGCAGTACATCAGTTGGTCGCAAAGTATTATTGTTCTGGACCTACCCGCAACATCAAAATCAAAATCGACAACGGTACGAGGTTGTCGGCCTTAACAGTAAATGAACTAGGGCTTAATATAGCTGATGCATCGGTAGGAAACGTAAAGAGTAGATCACAACAATTGGTAAGCACATTAGGTAGAAGACTTAATTCATTCATTATCATAACAGGGAACAGAGTCCCAGCTCTTGGGTATAGCAACAGCTCTATCACCTCGACCAGAAGAAACCACTATGAACACCCCACTCAATTCGTCTTCTTGCCCTTCTCCTTTTCCTCCTTCTCAAAGCCCTGCAGGAGGCTCTGATAAGCCAGCGCCTCGTAGGCCCAGATGGCCGCGGCGCTGACGACGAGGAACTCCTCTAGGCCCTGGCTCAGCCCCTCGGCGACGTCGATGTCCCCCGCCCTATTGAAGTTGAAGGCGCCGCCGCTGAGCATGCGGGCGACGATATTCCCCTGCTCATTCACGCAGTCGAAGACGGAGCGGTTGATCTTCTCGCGGTCCTTGCGCCACGAGAACTCGGCGCGGGTGCCGGACGGGCTGCCCTCGGCGGTGCCGAACTGGTAGTCGCTGCGGCGGAGGACGTTCTTGTCCCGGTGGAGCTCCTCCCAAACCAGCTCCTCGGGCGGCTGGTGCTCCCAGTCGCCGCGGCCCAGCAGCCCGTGGCGCGACAGGTTCTGCAGCTTGCAGAAGGCCACCACGGGCGCCTTCTTGTTGTCGCCCCGCCGCAGCAGGATCTGCGGCGCCTTCAGCGTGATCTTCGTCTGCAGGTAGTACTCTACGGGGCCCGTCATCGAGCCCAGCCGCAGCCGCGCGTTCAACCGTGACGTCGTGTACTCCATGTAGTATTTCTTGAGCCCGGCCTTGGGCGGCGGCGAGTTAGGGGCGTCCACTTCGTGGTGGTGCTCGGCGGTGGCGCCGGTGACTGGGTAGTCGCTCATTTGGACCCCGGTGGCTTCGGCCATGTTGTCGTTGGATGGATAGGTAACGCCCTGGGCAAACCAGACAGGGATTGACTTGGTTGATTTCAACAAAGCCAGGTTGTGCTTGAGAGTTAAAGTATCCAGGTACCCAAATAAGTTAAAGGTATTAGGCAGGTTGCTTGATCGTCGCTGGGCAATGGCTTAATATTCCCACGCTAAGCTGATTATATCTACTAGGGGTGCTCTCTCGACCCTCGAACAAAACAGGGAATACTTGGAATCCTGTACGGTATAGGTAGAGTACTAAAGGTCGTGTAATTGTTAAAATTGAGGTTGAGTTTGTGTGATTGTGTGATGTGTGTAAGGGCGATCGGTAGTTATAACTTATAAGCTGGTCAGCCTGGTCTAGTACATTGTTAAACTCGAGAAGATGTAGACTCCGCGCCGGATTTATATCACATCCCCTGTCGATCCCCCGCTGTGTCCATGTTTCTTTGTCTGTCCGTTCCTGCAACGATCCCTGGAGATCTGTTGAGCTGATGAAAGGCATTTGCGGCGCAGTGGAATTTGGTGTCAGCTACCTAGGCTACTGGTTTCCGCGTATCTGTAGGCTTAGCGAATCACGCTGATAGGTGTCACGTTCATAGTGGGCGATCGTCAACCTATAGGGCGGGGCTGAGCGAGCGATTTTTATCTCATCTCGGGGCTGAAGAGGGCTGAGCTGGGCCAGCTGGGCTTAGTCGGTGGAAACCCCACTCTAACCACCCGATCAGGCCCGATCTGTATGTTTTGTTACCTCTGAAAGGAAGCTATTCCCAGCATGCCCCAAAACCAATTCCCATTCAGGATGCCGAAGTCTCGGGTTTAATGTTAGTCCTCGTAAAGGCCGATGCCATTCCCGCGCCTTAGCAATGCGATAGTTAGGGGTTGCAAATAGGAAGCCATCCAGAATACTCAATATGCCCGTCACTTAATGTGGAGGCATCGGGGTTCCACACTACTACTACTACTGCTACTTCGTAAGTAGATGATCTTCAGAAGATCATCTTCTCGAATGGTGGATGTGCCCCATAGTTTCTCCACGACGGCGGCGGAGCAACATTGGCAGGGCCTCGAGGTCTACTATCACAATCGCAATCAAGGATCACCACCGTCCGACGAAACTTGCATCGGGGATCCCCAATCGGACAGACTAATAATGGCAGTGTTCGACACAGATCATTCGATTAACTAACGAAAACAAAATAATTATGATCATCAGCTATCGATCCTTGATCAATAACAAAACCTGTTCACCTCCCATTGATGGATACTGTCCTCCTGGCTCCTGTATCCGCCACATCTTGCTTCTTCCCCCCATTCAGTCTTCACTCACCCAATCATGAAGCAGTCGGCGTGACAGCAGTGGTGTCGAACTGCGCGCAGTTGGCGCCATTGGGGTCGACCGTGAGTTGCGCCAGGTCGTCATGGCCGCTGGCGCAGGCACCACTTGGGGCGCGCAGCGCGGTGCCGTCGAACTGCACCATCTCGATGCCGCTTTTGGCGGAAGAAGCGCAGTTCTCGGCGCGGAAGTGCGTGCCGTTGAAGCCGACACAGGCCTCGACGCCCACCAGGTCCGGGCGAAAGCCGGCTGTGAAGCTGCGCTGCACCTTCGTCACCGACGCGCCGCCAACGGTAGCCGGCGTCATCTGCCGGTCCGCCGCGTCGTCTACGCAGGCTGCGTCAACTATCTCGCCTGTTTTACTCGCTGTGTCAGTTCAACTTTTTACCTGGAACTGAGACGATAGTTGGGGGATCAGAAGGGCAAGGGATATTGATGATAAGTAGTTACGGATAAGAGTGCGGGGAGTCTGATGTGGGATCAAAGTAGGAAAAGACATACCATTGTTGCGGAAGGTGAGACACTCGTTGCCCGGGACACCATTGACTTCCTTCAGGACCAGGGTCTGGCCGGTCGCAACGCTTCTAATGATGGTGTTGATGCTGGCAGCAGCGGTGCCGTTGGTAGCACCACCTCCCTGGTTACCTCCATTATTGCCTCCATGGCCCTTGTTCCCTCCTCGGTGGTGGCCGTGCCGGCGGGCGGCAAGATCGTTTAGGCCCTGTTCCCCTTGGCCTACATTTTGGCGGGCTAGGACGGCCGCCTCGTGATCAACACGGTTACGGCCCTGTAGTGAGCGAGAATTGACGGCGAGAGCTGCCGCAGACGTAGCGAGAAGTATGATGTTGAGGAACTTCATGGCGGAAGTAGAAGATTCGAGTAGGACTGTGAGAGAAGTAACAATGTTACAGGTAGCAGCGAACCGGACAAAAATGATTACTTTACAATGAAGTGAAGATGGTCCAGCCACGAAGTATAGGATGAAACAGGGAACAATAAGGATTGTGTCGAGAAAGGAAACGAAAAGTGGAATACCAGATCTACAAATTCAGATGGGGATTGTACCGGGGGAGATATGATCTACTTCTTATACTTACGATCACCATCACAACCAGGCGCGCGGGATACCCTACCCTGAGTCTAGTAGGTAGATCTAAGATCGACTGGAGACTCGCTTGGCATCAGTTCACGAGAATTTTCCCTGATGTGCCCCTGGCGTGCCCCTGATGCCATTCCGCTTTGGGGCTTCACGACGTCGCACCATGATATACGGCAGGGGTGTGAAGCTTAAAGTGTGGAGAATATGCTTCAGTTCCCCAAGTCTGGCCAGCGCCTCATCCGGGGGGTGGCGCAACACGGTCCGCGCCATATGTGGCTGAGACCTTATACTTCCGAACCAAGGTTTAGGAAGTAGGTAATTGGGGTGATAAGAAGCGGACTTGAAAACCTCCACTGGATTGAGAAACCACGCCTGCCTTCGATCTGTAGTCCAACATATGGTTGCCACTATTCTTCACTGTTCACTCATATATAAAGCTGCGTCACGGCCGTGGTCCGTGCTATGATAGGAGGTTGCTAGGTCTCACAGTGAGAATGGTGGATGCCTAGAAAGAATAGACCACGGTAGGGAACCGAGACATATGCATTATGTGCAGGCAGAGCCTTTGATCTCACAGATGCCCCCATATGTTCTCGAGGATCATAGTAGATATTCCCGTTTCCAATAGACTGCACTATCACATGTGAATATGTATCCATGGACCATGGAAAGAAAGTCATGATGTCGGTCCCTATTGAGATCGTAGATTCGTAATATTCTACGTGTTGCACTGCTAGGGTGGCTAGCAGCCTAGCGTACAGTATTTATCCTAGAGCAGCAGCTTCGAAGAAGCTGCATCTCTTCAGCTTCATCATCATCAACACAGCTTCCTTTTCCGCCATTGCAGTACCCCTGTAACACTAAATATAGCCATTGGTTTTGCGCCCAATGATGCACATTGTTCTTTCGCTGGTCATCATGTGGGCAGCTTTCATTGGATGAACGAGCAGTATTGGCTTGGCAGTAAGCCTCTGAAGATGCACTTTCACGTATCATGGCTGCCGCTTTGACTTGGTGGCATATTAGCGATATTATATGCGACAACAAGTTCCGATAATGCAGGTGTAACATAAGCAACTTCGAGTCGCAGGACACCTGTGACATCTACGTTCTCACACAACATCTTCATTCTAACAACAGATTCTCGTGGTTCCCTTTCATTTGTGGTGTCGAGTATAAGTGTTTCAAGCCCCCAATAATATTTCTCCTCGTTTACCAGCGCTACATAGATTTCCCTAAGCATTGCGTGTCTCATTTTCACCGTCCCAGGGTGATGTCATGGATTCCAGCAGTGGCATTCAAATGTAAGTGCATCCTCTCGTACAAAGCTGTATGCTAAGCCTGGATTAGGGATGATATAAATACACCGAGTTCAAGGGAAACCGTCGTGGAACGACCATCGACACCTAGTCAAGCAGATTCGTCTGCGACGCCTGATCAAGAAGGATCCCCTGCTGTGCTTAGTCGAGGAGACCCCCCTATGACTCCTATTCGACTAGAACTACCTGACCCACTGCTTAATCTAGTCGAAACTCAGCCAAATATCGACGGTATTCCCTCAGACACTTCGCCCGCACTGTTTCATGCCAGTCATTTTCCCAAACGACGTGATCTCGCCTTGTGGTTCCCCCACATCAACAGAGGTGAAGGAGATAGTTGGCGCATTTGGTTATCGCGTAGGAGTCAGGCATTGGGCCTTCAAATTGTTCTGGTTTTGGTGATCCTATCTGTAAACCTGGGCTTGACTATATTCGCAGCTAGGCATTATGGGATTACTAACGGCGTCGGGCTCATCTATGAAGGCAGCTGCGACACGGTCAGGTCTTTGGACCGATGGCTACATCTATTTATCAATCTACTGAGTACTGGCATGCTATCGGCTTCGAATTATTGCATGCAACTTCAAGCTGCCCCCACAAGAGAAGCCATCAGCCGAGCCCATGGGAATCAACGGTGGGTGGATATTGGTATTCCTAGCCTTCGCAATCTGCGATATATAAGCAACTGGCGACGGCTCACCTGGGCACTTTTGGCCTTCAGCTCCCTCCCAATACATCTAATGTAAGATCACTTTGATGCAAGGCGGGATAGTTTGGAGATCCACAATGCAGGAACAAGCTTACGAGTCCTTGCTTAGGTACAATTCTTCGGTCTTCAAATCTCTCTCGTCAAACGAATACACTATAGCAGTTACCAAAGATTCGTTCGTTAACGGGAGTTCTTGGAACCTGAACACAGCGGAAGCTAACCGTAAAGGGGACATCGATTGGGATGAGGCCCGGGTGAATCCACCTGAACTCGATTATTCTGCTATAATGCGAGGCATACAAGAATCAGTCATCAATGGTACATACCAAGAACGGAATGTGTCCGATTGCTTTGAGCTATATGATGATTATTGGCAGCCACAGGGCAATGCTGTCATACTAGTGGCGAACCAAAGCTTACAAACGCCAGCAAGTGATAGTTTACTTATCTATGTGACCGTGGTTCCGCGGCTAGATAATTGGGCGAAGAACATGTGGGCAATAGGGAACGGGACTGGGGAATTCCTCGCCGTGTCCCCAGATTATCCTGTCCGAGATTGGTACCTTGGCCCTAAACGATATAAGGTATCACGCTGCTTGGTTCAACCACCCGAAAATATTGAGACACGTTGCCGATTCGAATACTGCCGTCCAATCATGATCACCATCTGCGTCTTGAACCTCACTAAGGCCTTGGTCATGATTTTCATATGGGCCTGGAGGAAACGGCAATACCCACTACAACAAGAGCTCAGTAAGGAGCATATCTACACACTGGGAGACGCGGTGTCTTCATTCATGCGGAGTCCTGAGGGGAGCACAAGGGACATGTCTCTCGCCACCAAAGATGATTTCAAACATAGACGAACTTGGAAGAACCCTTTTATCAAACGACAGCCAGATCCAATCATATCTCCACGAACTTGGGCACCGGACCCGAAATTTTGGTGGCAAGCCGCTAGTCGCCGTCGGTGGTTCATCCTCGTATTTAGGTGAGCACATCAGCACTTTGCACAGAGTACTTAGGATTGATCTGGAATAGCATACTTCTCGTTCTGACGGTGGCGGCCATCATCTTGTCAGCAGGAATTGGGAGCCTTAAACAACGCAAGATAGACACTAGCCTGTCTGGTCTATGGAACTTGGGCTTTGGATCACTTACCCCTTTTACGTATATCGTGCTTGGCCTCCCAAGAGAAGACCCTGCAGGTCTTATCTCGAACGTCCTTATAGTCAACTCACCGCAGCTCATTCTGTCCATTATGTACATCTTCATCAATGCGATGCTGAGTACCTTTCTTGTGCAACGCGAATTCAGCCGCATGTTTCTCCAACGCAAGCCCTTGCGCGTCTCAGAACCGCTCGGCTTCCAGCGCGCCAGTTTCTTCATCTCGCTGCCGCTAAAATATGGCATCCCCCTATACGGCAGCTCCGCCCTCATGCACTGGCTCATCAGTCAAAGCCTTTTCTTAGCGCGCATCACAGCCTTAAGGCCTGACGGCACTGCCGATGCCAAGAATTCGTTTTCGACCTGTGGTGCGAGTCCCATTGCTGTTGTTATCAGTGAGTATCCCATTCCTCTGTACTTACAAACGTATAGGTGACAAGCTAATCTTATTCGTCTGTAATAGCACTGCTCACGGCGTTTGCTATCCTTTTGTGCCTTGTAACACTCGGCTGTCGTAGGTACGACGGAACGATGAGAATGGTGTCGACAAACAGCTTAGCTATCAGTGCTGCATGTCACGTTTTGGCAGAGGACCAACATGACGGATATGTGTTACCAGTCACGTGGGGTGTTGTTGACATCACAGATGGGGTAGGGAAATGTGCGATCACCACAGCCGCTGAATTCAAGAAGCCTGAGGAAGGCGTGCTCTATCGGTAACCCCATATCGGGGTATAACGTGCTAAGGTGTTATAAGGATGCACATCATCCCATGAATGTACTAGCGGAGGCTTCTACGACTATATAAGGAGCTGTTCTTCCCCCTATAAATAACCCCCATATATTTGCCCCTTTTGATATCTTCCCGCTCCTGTCCCCTCTAATGACTGTAGACATCTGTGGAACGGCGGGTGGAACAGCGGTACGGTTCTCCGTATCGTTGACCATTGTTGTTATCGATGGCATGTCTGAGGTGTGGATCCTTCTACTATCTATACAGTAATCATGATGATGGGCTCGTGCATCGCGTAATACGGGGTATAGCATTAGTTCGTTCGTAAGTACTCAACTCCGCTCGAGTCACTTACGTCATTTTCGGCATTCGATTCTTTTGCTTCGAGTATATATGATGAAAGAAGTAACCACCTCAAATGGAAAGAGAATCATCAGTGTCAACTCGTACAAACTCATAACGTTGACCGCTCATTGCCGCACAACGAACAATACTCGGTCTATGAAAACACCAGGATTTTCGATTACCAATCATGCTAATGTCCGCAGTCGCACGGAGATCACGTAGATGCTGATTAAGCAGGGTATATATCACAATTGATTAGTAAACTTCCTCTCACGACTCCGGGACATCGTTAGGCCTGTAAGCTCTATATATGAGCAGAATTAGCGCCGGGAGATTTGGGAGTATAAGATCAGCCGACAGAAATACAAAATACATAATACATCTCAGGTCCCGCACACCATCATCGTTAACACCATGGCTCCCCCCACTATGAAAGCGCTCGTCACCATCGAGGAGAAGACCGCTGCTGTGCAGTCCGTCCCCGTGCCCACCCCTGGCGAGGGGGAGATCCTCGTCAAAGTGCACTACGCTGCCCAGAACCCAACTGATTGGAAATCCGTAAGTAATCAATGGCTCAGACCCCCTAATTGCCTAGTGATACTGATATGGGCTGACACCAAGTTCTTTAGATGAGAGGAGTGCCCCCAGGACGCATTTTGGGCTGTGACTTTGCTGGGACCATCGAGAATGCCAACGGCTCGCATTGGAGGGAGGGCCAGCGCGTCGCCGGCTGGGTGCACGGGGCTTCGTCGAACCCGACCCGGGGCGTGTTCGCCGAGTACGCAGTGACCGAGGCCAGCCTGGTCTTCCCCATCCCGGACTCGGTGTCGTACCAGTCCGCGGCGGTGGTCCCGCTCGCCGTCGCCACGGCGGTGCAGGCTCTGTTCCAACGCCTAGGTCTGCCGGAGCCCAGCAAGCCTGCCACTTCCGCCATCCCCGTGCTTATATACGGGGGCAGCACGAGCGTGGGGTACTACGCGATACAACTTAGCAAGCTCGCGGGGCTATTCGTCGTCGCGACGGGGTCCAAGAAGAACAGCGAGCTTCTCAAGACCCTGGGCGCCGACGCCACCGTCGACTACAACGACGCGGACTGGCCGGAGCAGGTGCGGCGCCTGACGCACGATAAGCTCGAGCACGCCCTGGACTGCATCTCGGAAAAGGGGTCGCAGCAGGGCATCGCGAAGGCGCTGTCGCCGGTCAAGGGCGGACACATCATCACGCTGCTCCCGGTGAAAGACGACTTGCGCGAGGAGGTGCGGGCGCTGAACGGCAAGGCGAAGGTCGAGGCCACGATCGCGTACACGGTGTTCAGGCGGGCGCTCGGGCTCCAGCAGCCCGCGAACTACGCCGCGTTCGACTACCAAAGGGGCGAAAATGACACGCCCGAGGACAAGGCCTTCTGGGAGAAGTACCTGGCGCAGCTGCCCGATCTGCTGGCCACGGGCAAGCTCGTGCCGAACAAGGTCCGTGAGTTCGGGGGCATCGACGATATCCTGGCTGGGTTCAAGGAGCACGCCGAGGGGAATGTCAGGGCGGAGAAGCTGGTGTACAAAATCGCGTAAGTCCACGTGGTGCGGCCGTGTTGGTGGCGCTGGAGCGGCGCCCGAACAATAGCGAGCCGAAGGTGTGATATCGTGAACCTGATATGGTTGATATTGGAGTTGTCGGAACCCTTCTTTGTGAGAACACATCGAACTAGGTATATCCGGACTAGGAGTTAATACGCAACAAAACAGAATGGCCAACACCCTGATATCACCTTCTGAAGGCCCAGAGGGGGGCATGATTATGCCTGATTGATAAGTAACGCGTCTGCGGAGATTCACCAAATGAATCTCTGTATATTAGTGTGATATTCTAGCCGGTTATGCAACGGAAGCTCTTGAGCGCCGACTCGCGATAACGTCCCCAGCATGAAGTGCTATTACCATTACTGTCGGCTTCCATAACCGTTTCCGTAGAAACTGCAAAGCCGTTGTGCACATGGGTATGTCTTAAACGTATCAATGGGTGTCCACTGATGTCCAAGCTCTTTCTCATCGACACTTATTCCGTCCTGAGATCTCCCAACCCCCTATTTGCTTTCACGCCGATCCGACGGGGCAGATTGCGGCGGAAGTGGCGGAGGTGGCGATTCCAGTTCGGCTGGTACTGGCCCTGACTCGAGCTCAGCCACAGGGGGTGGTGACGGCATTTCAGGAATATTATGCCTCGTGTCCAGCTCGATACCCGGAGGCTTCTGCGTCCAGCTCGTCTTCTTCGCCCCTGACTGGCCATCCACCTCGGCTACTCCCCCCTTTCTCGTTTTCCTCCGTCGCAAGTATACCCAGAATATGACCACACCCAGCGTAAGGGCCACTACCGGACCAAGGACCGCGCCCGCAACCCAAGCGCGCGAGGCAGCGACGACTTCCGGCTCTGGACTCGGGGTGGGAGCGCCCGTCGATGTGGGCGTGCATGTCGGCACGCATGCCTCGCTGAGTTCGGACGTTGCCGTGAGAGGTGCGCCTATCAACGTAGGTCAGCAGGTTAGTTATCAACAAGTGCCCAATCAACTTGACGCTCTTCAGGTTCCACGAGCCGACCGGTATGGTTGGTTGCCTACCAGAGTAGTAGCTGGCGCCCTCTATTGTTCGGTATTCGGGCCATATTGTATCCAGACTGGCGCACAGCAGGTATGTAATTCCGACCCCAGAAGATGTTGGATTCTGCCATATCGTCTGGGCTACACACGATGAACTCGGATTGCTACATTCGCACGACGCACGACAGTCAGCTGCGGGTCTCTTCTCCTGAAGCGAGTCCCTAACTTGCCATTCGCGGGTCGCTTCGTTATTATACACGACGATTGTCTCCGATAGGCATGCCGTCGCTATTGAACAGGGCGTAGCTAGGCTCGTCGGGCAGCAGTTCGCCCATGTCCCCGAGGAGAGGAACTCTTGCTCGGTGCTCTTCGACGTTCCTCCACAGACCCGGGTGATCGCTATTGTCCACGCATACCTCGGTCAGTAAATGGGGTTTCCCTTGAATCTCTTCGAAACTCGCAGCTCCCTCCATCTGCGTCCTGGTTATAAAAGAACTTGGGTGTTACGCACTAGTTGAAGGGCGCACCTCAAACCCGCGAAACCAGGTTGGGGTGGTTATTGTCGCATTCTCGGTTGCCATGACCCAAGATCTGGGGAAGAGTGTACCCGAGTGCTACCTAGGTGGTCCTGGGAGGCTCGAGGTAGTGGCTCTGCAGAACCTGAAAGCTCGACAATGGGGGAAAGGTGAGAATGCAGAGCAGCGATTGGACACAAGATCAGCGAAAATCAGCGGCAGCAAGCTATTTCTATATCTCTGGAAGCTTACCAAGCTGAAATTCTGCAGGTCTACCGTTGTAAACAGTAAGGCCCATCCTCCCCGGTCTAGGCCTCCGTGGGGGCTGATTGGTTCTAGCAGACACACCATATATGCCCGTGTCGTGATTATAGGTGATGAGACTAAAGCTGATCACGTCGACTAAGAACATGGGCGCAGAAGTATGCACTCTCTAATGTACAAAACGCCACAGTGCACAGTCGTATAAAGTAGAAACCATATTAGTGGACAGAGCCCACAGGGGCATCGGGTACTACTGATGCATATGCAATATTAACATTCTGATCATTGTAATCGATGACACGCCACAAAACAGGATTGTTCGTACAGCCCGTGTTATGCAAGGCCTTGACTGTGGCTGCATGCCTCAGTCTGACCCCGTTGCCCTTCTTGGGTGATCGTGTTACTCAGGCTTACGATGCTGGCGCCATCAACCGATCACACCCTAGACCTGTACCCCTTTTGATTGATTACACATCTCGTTTTAGAACAACGTCACCCAAAAACAAGTATAAATAAGGGCAAGCCAGTTTTCTTTTTCTTCTTTGTTAGGGGGGATCGAATAGGATCTTCCAAACCGATAACTTTCCGTTAGGCTACCAAGTTTCCACTTTGCTTCTTGAATTAATTACCAACCCTTATATTCAGCTAACGAAAAGTTAAGACGGGAAAAGCCCATATGCTAATCAGCGTCTTATTGTGGCAATACACTGGTAGATAAGATGACCAAGATTAGGAAACTACGGGCCAGAAGATAGGGGGAAGATAGGGGCAAGCTTTCTGTTGTCAGGGTTTGTATTTAAACAGCTAGCTTCCTGCCGCTACACCTTTCTTTCCATTTCCTTCCCTCTTTCCCTGGTTTTTTATTGCAAGTTGGTAATCAGCAATTGGCAGAATACGCCGTTCCCCTTCTAGTGCCATCACATTCGAGGCACCCAGGAAATAGCCATGTGCTGATACGGGGCTGAAATGGACCGAGCTCAAGATATAGAAAGGACCAGTTGTTCCGGCTTATGTCTTTATAAAGGGGGGTTAGGTCCCCAGGGCCTAGCCGCCAGAAGCATATACAGCAGGCTCACAGAGAGCCGGACTCCCGACTGGTCGAGCACTGTGCTCTGTCGCAATGTTATAGCAGGCATATACGTCTTCTCGTTTTGAAGTTGGTTCGAATTACTTTAGCAGGCAAGTGGATAAATAGCAAGACAAATAATTGCAGGTGGCAGGCGGATTCCTGCAGATCTAGCAGTGGGAATTACCGACTGCAGATATGCCAAATCTCAAGTATAAATGGAGACCTTTGGTAGTTATGGTCACGATTTGATGGAAGTAGCACTTTAATGACTAATTATATGGGGATCAAGACAGACTAGGTAGGAGGTAGCTGCACCTTTCAGCTACAATTTTCGTAGGGCTGATACCGGGAAGGCCCGTACTCCCTACTTTACTCCTGACGTCGTACAGTTGCATCACGACAGCACATCGGCAGGTACTTAGTACCTAAGTACTTTAGCTCCTTGATCACTTCGAGGGGGTCTTCGACTGCTACCTGCCTAGTAGAAATCTTGCCGTGCACCCAGGATCCTTGAATTGGGAGGTTGACAGAAGCTTCCGGTAAATACCCAGGTACCGAGTCTAGAGAAACTACATAATGAAGCTAGGCGAAAGGTGCGTGGGTCAATGGAATCTACGAAGCACCTCATACGTTCGTAGCCATCCTAGCGCAATGGCATTGGAGCTTCTGTGGGTTTTAGCCTTTAGGCAGTAGGATAGGAAAATGCCTACTTAGGTACATAGCAGGTGCCTAGGTAGGTAGGATGTGTGTCTGTTCAGCTGCGGCTTCCTCATCTCCTGCCTCACCTCTCACGCACCAGGTGATCTGTACGTCGTGTATGTACGCAGTGTGGTACAATCACAGCAACATCAACGACTGGTGTCCCCAATGTACAGCTGACCGACTTCTCTTCACCCCGGACGCCTTCCGGAGTTCAAACCTCACCTCCCTATGAGATTCCTTCTGAGATTCCCTATGAGATTCCTTCTGAGATTCCCTCTGAGATTCCCTATGACATGTTATACCAAAGGCTCAATATCGCCAATATCGGCGCGCCATACGCGAGCTTCCCCGAGGCGCCCTCCATCCTTTGCCTCGCCGCCGCCCTCCTGATCGCCTGGTTCCGGCCTCCTTCCAGCGAAGGTCCCGCCGCCATCCTGGCAGAGCTCTTCTGCTGGCTATGGATGTTCGTCTGGTTCGAAGTCCTGCCCTGGACTGGCGTGCCTTGGGCCTGTCTGCAGACACCAGCGGCAAGTAATTCCAAGATCCGCCTCGGTGCCATCGCCGTCGGTATTTCGTTCACGGCTCTTGGAAGGTCCCTGGATAACTGTCGGTGGATTGAGGTTAGTTTCGATGCTCTTACTTACATGACTGCCAGCGTTTTCCGCTTTGCTAACAAAGTCATCATCGCATGTCATGCGATCCAGCCAGCCATCATACCTTTCCTCGCACTCGTCCGCCGACAGCCATGGCGTACAATCCTAGTCCAGACCTTGGTCGCCGCGCTCTCTGTTGCATGTCTTGCGCCCCCGTTTCCAGACTTCAACACGGTCACTATCCTCATAGTCTCTGCCGCAGCATTGATATGTTTCATTGCGCTGCTTATCCTCTACAGCTCACTCGTGTCAATATTCGAATATCGCGACTTGTTAGGGGTGGGGGGACACACCAGCATCGAGACTAAACCCGTCCGAATTATATTTGCTGCAGCTGGCCCTCTGTTGGGATTGATGTATTGGTCTTGGATCCAGAAGGACAATTCGCCCCATACAGTCAATGCCTCGATCTTGGCGGGTGCTCTCGGGGCCGCGCAGTGGGTGTTCCTATTCCAGGCTGTGGGTCAAGACATTTGCATTGCTTCCTTGATAGTCACATGTCCAGGAAAGCTAACAGCGAACAGACACAAGAGCTACCGTGGGCTATTGCAGCTACCACTGGGGCCTTCTCCGCCGCATCTTTCACGGGGGAACAGGCTACCCGCAATGTCTCTACCTTTACACTGAAACATCTGTTTGCAGCTACCACAGCCATCGCGCAAACCGTCTTCGAGCTTCCGGCGTCTCGCTTCAAGCACATTATATGGCTGATCGTCGCTTGCCCCTTTCTGGCCATCCCCAGTCACCACAGAGATAGTATTTCGTCTATGGTGGGGGGCGACTGGAGTCAGGCGAAAGACGAGCCCTCCCGCCCAATCAATGTATTGCCGCTTCATTACGGCAAACATCCCATCGAAGAACTCGTGGAGCGGTCCAACAACGAGTTTCAGTCGATGCTGAACAGTCAGTCCCAAGTTTATGAGGACGCCGAAGCCGAGTACCGACGACGGTATAATATCGACCCCCCGCGAGGCTTCGACGCCTGGTTCAAGTTCGCACAAGAGAAGAATTCGTTGATCATCGATGAATTCGACACCCTCTTCGACTGCATGGAGCCGTTCTTGAAGATGTCCCCCGGTACTATACGGAAGTTTATGGATGAGGCAATGGGCCCGGGACACATCAGTCGATGTGGTTTTCGCGAAGGCAAGCTTACGGGAGATTGCGGGCCTCGGGGTATAACAGTGCAGGACATGACGGCCCCCTTCCAGCATGACTTACCGGATCTCGATATTCTCATCAACGCACTTGATGAGCCGACTGTTATCCTGTCTCCAGAGTACGGCGACGGTGCTGTGTGGGATAACCGATGTGAAAAGGATTCGAGGAGATGCATCACAGCAATGTGTGCATCGGAGTGGCCGCCGCATCTGGAGACGACGCGGCACCAATCACTCCCTAAGCTCCCGTTGAGCATCCCATTCATACAAGACATCCAGAGCTCCAAAGACGCTTGTGCCCATCCCGAGTACGCCGACCTTCATGGGTATTATATTTCACCGCCAAGCGTCCAGAGGATCAGAAGGCCAGTGCCTATCCTCTCACAGGCTAAGATATCCACTTTCAGCGACGTCCTTATGCCGAGCCAGATATATCTCCGAGGTTACGATAACCTGAACGATTACGGATATGTCGATGACTCAGCGCATGATCCAGATTGGGAGCAGAAGGACTCCAAGCTATACTGGATTGGCTCCAACACTGGAGGGGGGGACTCCGACGATAGCTGGCATGTCATGCACCGTCAACGATTTGTAGCTCTGGCTCAGGATCGGGCCGACGAGACCGGTGGCGGCAGCAGCAGCAGCGCGGCCGTATACCTCAACGAGACGGAGCCGGGGGTGTGGGCGCCGTGGCAGGGCGGAAACGTGCTCCCGGGACTGGCGGACGTGCACTTCCACGCGCTCCGGCTGTGCGTGTGGACGGAGTGCAAGGCGCAGATGAAGTACTTCGAGACGGTGGACCGGCAGCCGGACGCGGCGCAGTACCGGTACCGGTTTGTGATGGACCTGGACGGCAACAGCTACTCGGGCCGGTTCTACTCGCACCTGCGGTCGCGCAGCGTCAGCCTCAAGATGACAATCTTCCGCGAGTGGCACGACGACCGCCTCTTCCCCTGGGTCCACTACGTCCCCGTGTCCCTTGGCCTGCGCGAGCTGCCCGAGACCATGCGCTTCCTCGCCACCACGGACCGCGGCGCCGCCGTCGCCCGCCACATCGCCGACCAGGGCCGCGAGTGGTGGGCCAAGCTGCTCCGACCGGAGGACTTCCAGGTCTACTTCTACCGCCTGCTGCTGGAGCTGGCGAGGGTCGTGGATGAGGAGCGCGTCGTGGAGACGTGATTAGGGACCGGGCGATGAAGGGCTGCTGGTTGTAAGGCTGTAATCTGGAAAAAAATATTAAAATCTAATTCATAATATTCAATGCGTGCTGGCTGGTTCCATGAGCTCCGTGGGCTTCTCTCTCTCGTGCTCAAATGACAACGCGTGCTGTTGTGACGGTGAGAAATATCAACATTGAGATCCGATGCGTAGGAACCGGTGTAATTGTAGACAAGTGCCAGCCATTCAAACAGCATGGGGTTTGGGATTCAAATGAGGAGACACCCAGCCACAACACATTGGACCCAAATAGGCATTGAGTTGCATTGGTCACACCGGTTGTCTACAATCAAGATGGTATCGATCGCACCGCGGCACCGGCGCGCGGCAGGTCCCGACCTACGTGGCGCATATACCGGAATTGGCGTTAATGCCCCTTTCGGGAAGATTCGTAAAAAGGGGGCGAACAAGTCTATAGGTCAGACACCACATCTAGCTCTCCCATCTGCTTGAAAATAGCCCTCTTTGCCAGCTCTGCGGCCCCTATCGCCGCACTGCATCCAGGTTGCTGGTCAACAATCTCCGGCTCGCCATCATGGGAAACCGCATCTACCACCTCCCCTAAAACCTCCCTGAACTCTGGCTTCTCCGTCGCATCCCCAGACAGCAGAACCATGGAGATATTTCTTCGTACAGGGCTATCCACCACAGGAGACCGAAGCATGTGTCGCACAGCGTCCCAATACGACTCCTCGTGTCTTGCATCATATCCCAGGAGGAGATTCTCCAACGTAGGCCCTTCTTCGAGATAGTTGGCGCTCGCAACATGTGCCTGGCTAGTGGTTAGACTCGTATGCGTGTACGAGACTGCCAACGCAAACCGGGATGGGATCTGCAGCTCTTCCTCTTCACACGCTGCAACGTCTCTATAATCCCTGCAGAGGCCCCAGCCGTTGCCGGCGTATGCAGCGATGGTCGCGGATACAGGCCGGAAGTTCCAGAAGGGGAAGAATTCCAGGTAGGCGAGGGACAGATATTCGAAGGCGTCCTGGATATCATCGCCGTACAGAGCGGCGAGGTGGGGGATTGAAATAGCGGCTGCGGAGACGGGCTCGCCGACGAAATCGGAGGAATGGTCTCGCAGGGCGCGGATCATGTGGCTGAGTGTGCCCACATCCCTAGATGAAGGCAGGCCGAGTTTCTTGCGGGTGTTCCGCACTATCTGGCGGGGTATGTCCCCGATTGCTTCTCCGACGTTCTGGTGAGGTTTACTTATTCCGTAGTTAGACAAGTGATGAGGGAAAAGGCAGGTTGGAGAGTGTATACTGCAAGTGTTGGGAGGAAGGGAGAGATAATCGGAGCATCATCTCCCAGTACGCTCCATCACCCTCAACTCTAGCAATCGAACGGGCAGAGCCGTTGGGGTAGGAGACGGCGACAGTTCTGAGTCCTGTTAGAGCCTTTCAAGGCTGGGTACAATAAGACAGCACGCACGCATATGAGGGGCTTAGGTCAAAACCAATGCCGAATTCATGAGTGATCGCTAAGTGATGGCTTTTCTCTGGCAAAGACAGCAGCAGTACCCATGCCACGAAGGCGAAGAGCATTATGACTCTAAAGTAACGCACACTCTTTGAGACCTTCATCTTTCGTCGAACTGATCTGGACCAATGAATAGCAGCGGTCTGAGAAAGAAATGGCGTAAGCAGATCGACAATGACTTTGGAATGATTGCAATTGCGGACACGGCGGGGTATGACCAACAGCGCGATACATTCGGGCTGTTCAGTCTCCAGGGCCTACCAACTACTGGTGGCCTTGAAGGCCAGCTGCCTTGAAATTGCAGCATCTGCTCATATCACGCTTACTTGACGTTGGCAGATTAACAAATTCATAAACTCTATACGAAGGATGCGGCCAAAAGCAACGTTTGAAACAGCAGTGGGCAGGGGTATTTGCTTTTGGCCGGAACCTCCGTACCAATAGCTTAAACAGGAGATCGGAAGGCAAGATAGGGGTTAATCCCCCCTTTGATTTCCCGGGGAAGAGCAGTATTTATCCCTCTTCTAGATCGTACCTATACCAAAGCATCTACCTTTTGCCTCTCACTCTATGTCGACATATCCCTTGGCACGTGGCAAAAAAGGAGATGCGGAACAAACTCCTGGAGCCAGAAGCGAAAGACAAGCTGGGCAAAGTCCTCCGACAGAGACGTTGGAACTTCCGGAAACATGGCTCAGACCAACTTAGGCCCGGAAGCTCGGAGCGGATCGGCATAGGGGAGGCTCGGGAGAACTTGGCCAGCTTGGCCAGGAAGCTCCGGTTAGGGGTTACCCATAACATACTCAACAGTTGAGTAGGTGGCAGTCCAAACATCCAGTTAGATGGCTGCTATAATATTGGTATGAATGAGTAGCAGAATAGATGCGGCCTGCTGACAGCCAGTAAGCAGACTGCCAAGAGAGCAGTATAGGCCGTTACAGGCCCCGATTTTCGCAATATATCATAATAATAGGCAGTAGCTGGTCAACTTCCCGAATTGGATATGGCTGACGAGGAGAAGCCTGGTAGCTTCCACAATCAAGGGACTGATCTATCAGCGAACCCTTAGCTGTACATCCGTCATTATCTGCAACTCTTAGATCTGTCCCATTCTCAAGCAGCAGCCTGGCTACCTCCAGTTAGCTTGGATCTCAAGCTGAGATAACTCGTATCATCCGTCGTTATTGGCAGCCATGGGATTCGCACCATTCTCGAGCAGTAACTTAGCCATCTTTAAGTGACCATTATCGAAAGTCCAATTAAATGGCGCTCTTCCGTATCTGTTTACGATTATCAGGTCTGCCCCCTTTTCGAGAAGCAACTGCAGTGTCTTGGCATACCCATGTTATAGCAACATACGTCTTACGGTAGTTACGCGCAGGATAAGAAGATAAGGGGCTGGGCAATAGAGCACTACCCTATCTTTAGTAGAGTATAGTAAACGTAGCTAAAGCTTGGCGACTAAGCCCGTACGCTTCCTGAGATGGCTGGAAACGCCACCATCGATCACTTACTATGTTAGCCTAGTTAAATGTGACAGGTCTAGATTATAAGCCAAGAACCCTATCTGCTACTCGCATAAGCTTACATGCACCTATCCCAGCTCTAATTGTCTATGCCCGATTGGCAAATCAAGCGCCGGGGTCGATGGATGTCATGATCGACGTGGGAAGGCTAATATTAGCCCTACGAGCCCCGTTAAGAGACCGAGATGGCCAATAGAACCCCCAATTCTCCGGTGGATCGCCCCTGGCGGCTCCTTGGCGCGCCTTCTTAGACAACCTGGGAGGTTCCGCTGCGACAGCGAGAGGGGCGAGAGACAGCTGGACTTGGCGCGTTGAAGGCGGGAAAAAAACTTCGTTTTAAAGACAGGTATAAGACCCAGAGGGCACCCAGAGGGGGGAAACATGGTTCTTGTGCCATGTCGCTACTCTGTCCCTCATATCACCGGTTTGCGACGTAAAGATATCGCTGCTGCTGCCGCCTTCATGCCTCGTGATTGGTGGTGATTTAAACATGAGGCTCCTCCCTAGCCTGCCATGGCTCGCCATCTGCCTCCTACCTGGGATCTTCCAGTCAACATCAGCCCAGATTGACCCCAACGACAAGGACCACGGCGTGAGATGGGTCTACCCATTGCGCGCGGAGGATTACACCTTCCACTACATGGACACGGTCGAAGTTGAATGGACGTCCTATTTCGACCAGCCGCTACTGTACACCTTCTGCTCGTTGAATGGTCAACCCGTAGGTGAGTTGGGCTGAGCCGAGCACCTCTCGGGACACTGGGGAATCCGTCAGAAGACGAAGAAGCGAAGGCTAGGGTTGCTAAGTCGCGATCAGTGCAACATTATAAGCGCCCGCTACCATGCTCCCATCCGTCTCATCTTGCCACTAAGTGCGAAGCGAAGGATCGCAGCTAACAAACGTACGTCAGAGAAATCCCAAGGCTACGCTGAAGCCTTCAATGGCTCGAAGACGGTGCTTCTGGACTGGACCGACGCCGGGCCCCCGTGCTGGTTCAACCTGCGGCCGAACACGTCGACCGGGTACGGGTCGAACAGCAACACATGGGGTTACGACCTCGCTCAACGCAGCCAGCCGGTCACACTAGGCGCCGATATCTCGTCGACCGCGACCACGAGTGCACCAACGAGCTCTACCACGATCGCTACCGATGCCGCGACGACAGCGAGTACCGGCGAAACTAGCAGCACCACCACGTCGGATGCGACCGACGCGACCTCTTCTTCCACCAGCAGCAGCAGCAGCAAGCAGTTGGGCGTGGGCGCCCAGGCAGGGATAGGCGTCGCCGCCGGCGCAGCCGGAATCGGGCTCGGCGTGCTCGGCGCCATTCTGTGGATGCGCCGGCGCAAGAGGCAGAAGGGGATGGTCGGCGGCGACTCTGCCTATGCCGGCTTGCCAGCGCAGGTCTACAGCGGCTACGACTACAAGGGCTACTCTTCGCGCGATGGCCGATGGCCAGTGTCGCCACCGCCACCGGCGACCGATTCTCACTACGGAGGACCCGCGTTGCCGGGATACGCAGAGATGGCGAACACGGCTCCGCGGCCGGAGCTAGATGCCGACAGGCCGGCGGCCGAGCTCTCAGCCGCATATCATGGGCGGTGAAGGTTCCCCGAGCCGGATAGAAATCTTATGAATATAAACCTTCCAACATGCAATGCTTCCCGTGAACGTATAGTCTCGCCTTTTGTGCTGTGCTCCGAGTAATAGGGGAACACTAAAGTGAACAGCACTATTCGCTCCG
Source organism: Diatrype stigma (assembly GCA_022225965.2). Lineage (NCBI taxonomy): Eukaryota > Fungi > Ascomycota > Sordariomycetes > Xylariales > Diatrypaceae > Diatrype > Diatrype stigma. Next base: position 27,753 of record JAKJXP020000037.1, on the reverse strand, counting down.
AGAATGTATCCGCATACGAGCAGTGTTCGTCCATTACCACGCGATTGATGTTGTTGGACGATCACGTGCAGCTTTCTTAGTCCTCTAGGGCAGGCATATAATACGTCCGACAAAGTTGCAAGCTAGGTCGTCGGACTCCCGATTGAAGTAACGCTCGCTAGGCTAATTTGATACGTGTACAAACTTCAACGCGCCTTGCCCAGTTCCCGTTCGGAGTAACTATACTTAGCAGTGCCTCTATGATTAGCTAGGGCTGGTGACAAGCCCCAGGGTTGGTGATGGCGGGTAAGTATCAGATAGCCCATATCTAGCCGGCGAGAGTGCTTCGAGTTTAGTACGATGAGCAACACAGTTCTTATGAACAAGACGATTCGGAAAGCGAAGCCCTCATAAATGGACTCCGCTGGCACTCACCCTTGTTCAGTAACCCAGTACTGCAGCTGAAGGATGGGCGTCAATGTCTTTCAATGGATACTGTATATGCATATTAAACATCGGGGACGAGGAGCGAGGGACCACCAAACCACATCGAGCCCCGTCCCGGCGACCTGCGCCGCCGCGTAGGCCGAGGACATCGACGCGTATCACTACAAGGCAAGTCCGGGTCGGAGCCGCAGTACCCGGTGGTTGCGGGGTCTACGACGAGGATGCGGAAGGCGCGGAAGGGGTCGTGCTTCACCTGCAGCTCGTCCCGGACGCGCGTCAGCTTCGTCGGGTTATGGCCGTGGAGGACGACGACATCGACCCCCCATGCGGCTAGCTGACCCGCGAACTCCCGATCGATACCGTTCCTGGCGCTCGTGATTAGTGCCCTGGCCGGTTCCCCGTCCCCTGTCTCGTCTCTAGATTCTGTCCTCGTAGTAGGTATGGTGATGTAGTCCGTCTGTTGTGGATTCGAACGCGGATGGAATACAGCACTAGTAGACTTAGGGTCGCTTGATTACACGCAGCTCGAACCCGGAATCAATTGGTGTAAATGGGTAGAAAAATTGGGAATTAGTTTCGATTTCGAAGAAAAGAAAACGCCCCCAGACCCACTAGAGCACTTGGAAACCCCTTTCCTAAGGAAAAATCTAATCCCGATTCTTTTGTTATTTTTGTCTTGTGTCTAAATGAGATATGAGCTACAAGATGCTTGCTTTTCCCATCCCAACATACCCCGAGATCTGATGTTTCGAAATGCTGTCTATATGGTTACCATGTTGTAAGAAGTCAACAATGAAATGATGGGAACCTAGAAAATCCGGCTAGCCGCAGTCAGGAGCACGTATTCTTTCTTTATGTAGAAGCCCATCGGGGAAGCACCAAGGAATGAGGGTAGAATGGGTAGGTCAGCATGCAGAGATCGAGGCCACAAGCTGAGTCGCCGACCAAATATACCATATCCTATAAACCGAGGTCTCGGGCATATGGTCATATTCGTATATGCTCAGCACTTTTGTGTATACGTACATACCCATCCGCTCCTATAGCGCATTTTGCCTTAAGGTGCTTCACCCGAGGCGGGCTTCTGGTGTCAAGTCTATCTATATAAGGGCAGGGAAAGAGGAAGGAAGAGGAAAGAAAAGAAAGAAGAATAAAAATCAAGAAAGGTCCATGATCTTCCCGGGGTTCATGATCCACTTAGGGTCGAGGGCGTACTTGATCTGGCGCATGACGGCGAGGGTGTCGGGGCCGACCTCGAGCAGCAGGGAGTCCTTCTTGCCCCAGCCGACTGAGTGCTCGCCCGTGCAGGTGCCCTCCATGTCGAGGGCGCGGCGCACCATGTTCTTGACGCACGCCTCGACCTTGGCGCGCTCCTCCGGGTCCGCCCGGTTGTACATGATGCTCTCGTGGAAGTTGCCGTCACCCACGTGGCCCAGGATGCTGGCGAACAGGCCCAGATCGTCCATCTCCTTCTTCGACACCTCGATGATGTCTGCCAGTCGGCTGAAGGGCACCGCCACGTCCGTGCTCCCTGAGTGTGAGTGTTAACTAGGAGGTAAGTTCCAAGCGGAGGGTAGAATCGGGGGAGGATCTCCGGTAGTCATGAGACGCATTTTCAGTGCAGAGCTAGGGTAGGTGAGGGGCTGGACAAAGAACATGCAATCAACAAAAATAAAAATAAAACACGTCACATACAGACTTCCTCCGCGCCCTTCCGCAGCGCGAGCATGGACCACAGGGACTCCTTGCGGGCAGACCACAGGAGCTTCTGCTCGCGCAGGTCCTTGGCGAACTCGAAGCCGCCGCCGCGGTGAGCGCGCGCGATGCCCTGGACGCGGGCGACGTTCTCCTGGACGCCCGAGCGGGTGCCGGCGAATTTGAAGAAGAGCGTGGGCGCCTCTTGCCAGACGCGCGGTGCTGTCGCGCCCCCGATGTTGACCACCCGCATCTGCACCTCGTCCATGATCTCCATCGCCGCCACCGGCACCCCCGTCTGCATCACCTCGGCCGCCGCCGCCGCCGCGTCCCGGATCGTCGGGAACGTCACCACCGCCACCGAGGTCTCCTCGGGAACCACGGCGAGCTTGAGCGTGGCTATAGTAGCAATTGGTGGCGTTAGGGATGTGAATCGCGATCAGGCCTTATGGCAGGTGGCTTATTTTGCGCATCTTTTGGTGGGGGGGTTGGGGGGAGCGGGAGGATGCTTACCTTCCGTGACCAATCCCAGGGTCCCCTCGGATCCAACAAAAAGGCTGTTGAGGTTGTACCCAGCGGAGCTCTTCCGTGGCCGTCTTCTGGTCTTGATGACGGTTCCATCCGCCAATACAACAGTAAGGTTGATCACCCAGTCCTTCATAGTACCGTATTTAACCGCATTGGTTCCCGAGCAGTTCGTTCCAATCATACCTCCGATCTTGGCACTTGGGCCTATCCGTAGATGTGTATTAGCGACTCAGGCTCAAGTTTCCCTTCTGCACTATGATCCAGCATTGCGATAGGTTTACAGGATTCAATTGGCACCACTCTTAAGTCGTGTGTAGATATAGTCCAAACTTATTGCGCAAGATGGGACTGAAAAGGGGGAAGAAATGACAATTAGAAAGTCATGGAAATGACGCACCCGGATCAATGGGGAAGAACAGCCCCGTACCCGCGCGGCTCAGCTGCTCATTGAGGTCCTGCCAGCCAATGCTGGGCTGGACTACGACATCCATGTCGTCCTTGTGGAGCTGGACGATCTGGTCCATGTAGGCGAAGTCGACGGAGATGCCGCCGTAGGGGGCGGAGAAGTTGCCCTCGAGACTGGACCCGCCCGAATACGGGATGATGGGGACGCCGCGCCGGTGGCACACCCTCGCGATGGCCGCCACCTGCTCTGTCGACCGCGGGTATGCTACTGCTACCGGCAGGTTGTCCGGGTTCGTCGTCGACCACTCCGAATACCCGTGCGCGTGCAGGTCCTCCGGGTCCGTGCTGATGATGTCCTCCGCCTCGCCGTGCGCCCGGATGTCCCGCCGGATCTCCTCTATTGCCTGCGTGCATGCAAAGGTTATACATCAGTCAATCCGTGAAGACATTCTTCAGCCCCTCTTCTTTCTGTTTTATCCCCTATTTTCCCTCTCCCCAGCGCGGTATCCTACATTTCCAGTAGAAATCATGCACGAGAGCTTTCTCTGTTCGGGATTTGTTCTTCCAGTGGGACGCATTACAATTCAGAAAGCAGAAAACAGACATGAATATAAACCAGAGTGACAGTTGATCGAGGAAGAATGTGAACGGGCCGGTGAAGTACGCGATAGACCTACCAGTTCCATTTCACCCAAGGTTGCATACTGTGGGGTGGGGGTTTTGCTATCGAATAGCATAACCCTGTGTTTGCTAGGTGCGGCTTGCTGCTGTTGCTGCTGCAGCGTCGCAGCCGAGAGGCCGAAACCCAGCACGCCGGCCGTAGCCGTCAGCGCGAATACAGAGCGGCCGGACCATCTCGGGAATTGTTGTCCTGGTCCCGATCCCGACCCCGGTCCCGATCCCGGCCCCTGTTCCTGTCCCGCATTCTCGGTTGCCGATCTCCCGAGGGCCCCTCCAGCTCCTCCCCCACTAGTGGTGGTGCTGTTTAGCGTCGAAGGGGACGTGGAGAAGGTCCGTCTCCGCACGCCACCACCCATGCGTCTGACAAATTGTCTGGTCAACATGATCTGCAGGCGCAGCGATCTGTGAGTTCCCTTATGCTACAGTAGGAGCAATGCACCGGTATGTATGTAGGTAGGTAAATAGGTGTGTATGCACGAGCGTTAGGGGGGGTGCATCAGTCCTCCCTGCAGGATGCAGCAACGGTTCGAACGTGGGATTACAGTCATACGCAGCGGAGCACCAGGGGCTCAGATTTTTTTTCTTTTTCCTTCTTTTCTTCCGTGCTTCTGCAGCGGGATCCGACAGCAACGGACAGAGAAAGCAACGCAAATGGTATGGCGCCGGAGCGATGGTTCAGGTCCCGGTTGGCCGCAGCTCGTGGATATGTAGAAAGAGGTTTCCCCTGCGCCTGGTGCGGCTGTCTTTTGCAACGCTTTCAATTCCACGGAAAGTTGTTCGAGTTACTGTGTCCGGCCTGGTTCTCCTGGAAAGTGACGCCCCTTTCTGGATTTGGACGACACGATGAGAGTCTTGGAGTAACAAAAAACCTGTTACATTAGGAGAGCGTATGCCTGGAGGTGGGAAAGCAAGAACCGAAGGTCACTTTTCGGTGAATGGAGGGTTATACTTGATTATATACGTCCAGGATCCCGAAAGTCGGGAAACGAAAGCCGGGGACTCGTTCCCAAGACTGGAGCTCGTCGAGTGGGGGGCTTTGGTTAAACTGAGAGTATATAGCTATAGATGTCGTGATCGAGTTTCACACGATAGCTAGCGGCGGGTACTGACTATCTCCACATAGCCATAGCCTTACCAACTAGTGAGAGTAGATGAAGGGGATGGGAATGGGGAAGGGCCTAAGGTAAAAAGAGCCTGAGGTAATAGAACCCGATGAGAGCTGGGGAAGTTTCGGGGCTCTTATGGACTACACTTAAGTCCTTTCCCCGAATGGGGGAAGGAGCACACGCACGAACGAGCACAGGCAGTCACTGTCACTGACTCGCTCCATCACTGGCCACATACCTGCCTACCCTACCGATACAAGCGGGTATGCTTGAGGCAGGAGGTGGGCTTCGTAAGGTAGGTCAACTTGGTTGTGGAACCCAAGGGGAATAAGAGAGCTGCGCTAGTTTGAATCAAGTACTAGTAACACTAGTCCATGTATACAGGTAGTCCACGTGAGTAGAAAGCGTGCAGCTGGAGCCGGGGCTAGAGTAGGACACCAATACGGCAGAGGTACAGAGGAGTCGAGGAAGTGAAGCAAGGTCGACAGGCCAGGCCAGCATGTTGGACCGAGGTGCAGTATCCGAAGTCCGAGGGGAAAGGGACGAAGGCTGCAGTGCTTGGGCTCACGGCTGGACTCACGACTGACACTCGCAACTTAGACTAGACTTGGCCGCGGACATGGCTGTGCTGTATTACAATGGAAGTCTACCACCAGTGACAGTTGGTGTACACGGGAGGCTACGACTACACGGCCACCGAAAGGGTGACAAGATACCGAACGCTCCTGTTAGTGGCCCACGATGATGAGGACGGTATCGGGGTATGTAGAGCGGTTAGGAGCCAGGGGGCGCACCAAGCCACCGGGCTACAGTGACGTGTAGGCAATCAAAGAATAATGCTGACCCAAAGGACCTTGGACCATGGACAGGAGGGCCCTATCATTTGTCACATCGTAACCGTGTGTACGGCTGTCAAACAAGCCGAAGAGTAAGGTAGTCGAACATGCTCCACGTGTACGGGGGATATCGAAGGAGAGGGATGGAGAGGGAGAGGGGGATGGAGGGCCTACAGACAATTGGCCGGAGCGAAGGGCACTGACGAATGAAAATAGTCCAACGGGCTGCACTTCAGCACTTGAGTCACTCTGTGGTTTGCTTTTGCTGCATTGGCCCTACTGACCGCACTTTGACAAGTGGGATACATCAGGAATAAGGAGGTGTGCGGGCGGTAGGAATGCCCTCATACTGGAGAGGGTGTAGCGAGGCTGCTCGGTATGAAGTAAACAACAGTCGATAATATGCTCTGCTGATCTGCATGCTGCGGTCGTGGTGTATGTACCGTCCCCGTAGTCTAGGTACGGTCACTTGTGAGTATGGCGTATGCAAAGGAGGGTATGGTTTGAAGAGGCATGTAGTTCTGACATAGTGCCTAGGTAGCTAAGCAATGAGCTGAATAAGGCTGCCGAGGAATAGAGTCAAGATACAGTCAAGTAGGGATATATTCGGGCTGATAAGGATCAATAACGTCAAAAAGCCGTTCTCGTGTGTAAATGAAATATTTTCGACATCGGACCCCGCGGTCTCCAACACCGAACTCAGCAAAGTGCCCAGGTGACAAGTAATATGAGTGGTATGTACCTACATACATCCATGATGTAAGTTGCTTCCCTCTTGACTTCTCTGTTGCTTTCCATTAACTACGTTCTCACTGCGTTTGGGCGCCGCCACACCCTAAACCGACAGTGTCAGTGGCAGTGGCTACTTAGTCAGTACCTAACCTACCAACGAAGTCTAACTGAGGCATCAGAGTGAGGTACCTATCTCTTTATTTAGAGATCTTTATTTATTGCACATACCCTCGGGTATGTTTTTAACAGCCATAACTACTACGTCACCCTCATGACCATGCATCCACCAACCTACGTCTTAAACATATTACTTGCATTTGGGAAGCCATTCCAGACCGTAATTCATGCCTGTGGTTCGAGGGATTGACAGTTCTTGATGTTTCTGTTGGTGTTGTTACTGCAAGCCGGCCCTTGAATAACGGTCCCGTACCTACCCAAGTCAAGTACAACGTTGGAGAAACGCTCACGGCTTAGATGGAATAGGCAGCTCGATAGCCGATTTGTTTCTTCTTCATCTCGATCACGTCTCGACGAAGCCTCAAAGTCGGCATTGCGAAGGTGGATGAGTTTTTTTTTTTTTTTTTTCTTTTTTTTCCTTTCTTTCTTCTCTTTACCTTATGTCATCCGGCTTTCCCGCTGCTTTCTTTCCTTCTTCCCCGCGGAACCGGCCATCCATGCATGTGTCTCCAGAAGTGGGAATCCGTCCATATGCAAGTAAATTCGCGGGGCACCGGGAAAAAGCACGAAGGGTCTGCAAAATATATAAAGGTTCCCTTGATCCCATCATCAGATCTCATCAGGTCTTGTTCTTTTTCGAGTTACTGGAACGGGGGTGCAGAGGCCGCACTATACCATTAGAATGTTTTGTGAACATTCCTCAATGTCTACCCCTAGGCTGCTAGGTACATATGGGTACAGATATGTATGTAACTAAAAGCACAGCTTAACCTCAAGATACTCCTACAGTCGGCCAGTGAAGTACGGCGAGTGTGTAAGTGTAAGGCAGGTGAGGGGCACGACGATGCGGGGCATTCGTTGTCAGGGGTAGCTCATCCCGCTCGGGTACCCGTTAAGATCGATCACAACCGACATACAGGTATGTATATCTGTGTATGCCAGCAACGGCTAATATACGACCTCGGGAGCAGCAGTAATTTATCCGGCTCATACTTATTACATATCAAGGAAAGTTCACTTGAGAAACAAGCCTCTCGCAAGTCTTTTTGCACAGTGGTGACCCCAAACATTTACCCTGCCAGTAGCTGTCGTCAAGGAGGTTAGACACAGGTTAGACTACCAGGCTGCATGCATACCTAGGTACCAAATATACTATAGTATAAGAAGTCAACGGTTACGAACCAAGGAGGGGGCATGTAGGGGGGCATGCTCTTACTCGACCACGATATTGGCTGTAGGTAGGTGAGCGATCCCGCCATTCCCAAGGCTATTCCCAAGAACCTCGAGATTCTAGAACCAAGCCTCCATCCCTCTCAGGATCCTATGAGAAGAATCAGTATGTGCGTGCATACATTGCAAGCCCTGACGTATGTACGTCTTCACGGGGCGACGGGGATACTTAGCACCCAGTCCTCATCACGTCACATCAATTCACGTCGCCACACGACACCAAACGAAACCGAGGGCATGTGCCCCCCTCCTCCTGCAACATATATACCTATTCGCCATCCAGCCTGAACCCATCCAGCCGGTGAGGTTCTCGTCTGCATAGAGATCGGGCGGCTTTGCTGGTATGTTTCGTAGGCAGGGTGGAGATAGATCCGCCGGGGCGCCGGGCAGGCTTCAGTCTCTTTATGGCACTGCCTACATACCGGTACAGCAGACCGGAGAACAACTGCATGCATAGTGATATATATCCTACCTACGCAGAGTGAGGGCACGAACAGGGCCGGGCCGCTCGATGGGGCTGAGGGGCGGGAGAACCTAAGGCTCAACGACTCCCCCCTGATATTCATGTAGTGGCACAACAACAGTTACGATGATCGACAACTACGAAGACGGCGGCGGCGACGACTGGCTGGCTGCTTTTCTGCAATTCATCCATCTAGTCAGCTTTGTGCTGCAGGAAAGAGAGCTAGCAACACCGCTAGACCAGACAGAATCGTCCGCGTGACGTTGCGTGACATAGGCAGTTCGCGATTCTAGCGTAATCATAGGGAAGGACGGGTAGAAAGCATACCGCCAGCACAGCAGCAAGATCACGTAAGCTTTCGGAGCCTTGTGCCGATAGATATCGGGTACTTGCTTGGTAGGGCAGAAAGGAAAAGACGAAGATAAAATACGTCGTAAAGAGGCGGACGTCGTGGAACAGGCATACTCCCAGGATCACGCACGTATCTCTCGACCTGCTGTGCATATGTATGCCTGGGTGGGAATTCGCCGAAGATCAATCACATTATCTTATATGATGTAATTCGTTTCTCGACTACGTTGCTATGGTTGTCGCAATCTATTGCCTATTCTAAGGGCACCACCTTAGCTATATCAATTTGTTCTCAGCTTCAGATTCACTACCCGTGGGGACACTGCGTAACTTCTGTTGGTATCGGGATATACGTACGTGAGTACTTCGACTAACCGTAGAATTCACAGCAGAACTAAGGGGGGGAGAGAACAGGGAAAGAAAAGAAGACTCCCTCTCCCTCTCCCCCAACCCAGAAGGAGGATAAAAGGGAGAAAAAACCGCGCATCTGGGATACCTGCAACGGCAAAAGACGATCAATCACATTGTACCTGGACCTGCAGTGCAACAGCAGACACAGCCAGGCAATCCCGTCGCGCAGAAGGCAGGTTCCGGAAAGGGAAATCAGTCGTGCCTCGCGACGTCACGCTGCATGCGTGGATCTTGCTCGCGTAACAACAGTATATCTGTCCCGTCCGTCCGATCCTCTGCCTGTCTGTATATTTGTCTGTATAACTCTATATCGGTCCCGATCTGTAGTTGATACCTGGCCCAATGATATAAAATATAGCGGCACATTAGGTATTTAACATAAATATTGTTTCAAGCTACCTACAATACCACTAGGGGGCTGAGGGTGACCAATACGCAACATAAGGGGTAACATAGCACTGAAAAAGAAATAGCATGTACACAGAGACGAACGATTCTCGAGAAGAGCCAGTTGCCCCGGAAGCTTCGGTCTGGTTCGAAGCGACCCAACGGGCCCGAAACGAAACGAAGCGAAAGAAGCAAAAGCATACATTACAGAGCGGTAGAGTCTCTGTATCTAGCTCCCTATATGGGCGAAGTCCGCTGAGCACCGAAAGGCATGTCGACCGGGACATCCTTCTCGTCCGAGAAGGTAGGTAGGTAATATTTGTCTGTCTAGGTAAGTATATTGTGAACTTTGGAGGTCGTGGGTAGGGTTAGGGGTGGGGAAAGGCAAATATCGGGATGTCACAGTAGTATTCGTGTGGTTGGCTTCTCGATGTCAGGGGTGGTCGGTGTTGTTAGAACCGTCGGTGGTGATCAGTAAGTAGTTGTCTATGCACGCACTTAAGACAAGTACGCAAGTACGTATGAGGGTTTCCTGGTTTCACATATAGAAATACACATATACGCATATGATCGCCATGGACAGCTGCATACATTCAGATCTTTGAACTGCAGATATGGGGATCTGCTTATTTTAATGCTATCTGGGCGCCAATGATCATGTATGTGCGTATATACTATGCCATGATGTGTAGTATTTTGTTGCATTACCGCAGCAGCACGGACAGGTCTGGCCTCTTCGCCCGGATGCGCTCTACAGTAATCCGTACCTAGACATATCTCTGTCCAGCTTCCGTGGGAGGAAGGTTTCAGGGGTCTAGCGTATGATGTTCCAAGGGAAAGAAAATACACAAGAGAACAAAAGAAAAAAGGCATCGTGCGGCATACCTATGTTATGTTTACCTGCCTAAGTACCTACCTACGTACGGTCCGGTGGCTGGCGGCTGTGGTTGCATTGGTACCTGATTCACATAAGTGGTGATCTAAGCCGCCTTCGGTCTCTTGATAGGCGTTACCGTGTTGTTACCAAGGCTCCGGTGACGAAAGTTGGCTTGCATATATGTACCTCGTCCAAAAGCCGATAGGGCATCCTATCAGAGGGGTGTGTTTTCCCACGGCTTGCCTGGTGAACAAAGATTATCACGCGCTCACCATCAAATTGGATCGGCGGGATGCCAGAAATAAAAGCTGGCAGGCCACACCGGAAGACCAACGGCTGTCGGGCGCAATATCAATATTATACCTAAGAACGGACCTGTCCTATAGGTAGGTATGCCTACATGTAGGTATGATGTGTCACCATCGAATGGGCCTCGCATCAAGATCATGGAGCAAAAAAAGCTTGTATCCGGCAGTTTCTTGCCAACGTAGCCCGCCTTATGAAAAAAGGGGTTTACATCCGCTGACGCATCAGCAGACATTCAACTCGAGCTGAAAGACGTTGAAGCTGGAACCCCCCCCCCCCCCCCACCTACATCGTACGGTCGGTCCCTCGCATGACGAATGCTGGATAATTCTAGACTCGAGGATGACCGCTGAAGGACGCTTGGATTGGTAGACTACAGCGTAGGGGCCGTTGGTTGGGCCCTGAGCTACATAAATATGTACGTAGCTCATCCCCCCTGATATGGGCATGACTGGGTCATCCCAAGCGAGAGAGGCAAGGAGCTGTGGTTGGGGGAAAGACGGGGTATTGTGACCCCCACGCCTATAAATCCACCTCGTTTTTTTATTCCGGAAGACCGGAAGACCATCACCATCGGCATATGACCGGGGCAGGGGGGCTCGGGGGGAAGTCCCGGTCGTCGCATCGCCCCTTTTCCGTATTTCTTTTTTTTTTTTTTTGTTTTTTTTTTTTCCCTCTTGTCCTTTCTAGGTTCTTTACTTTGAGTTCTTATTCCTTCCTTCAAAACTTTGTGTGTCGTGTGAAACTATATAGCTAGGCATTCATCCAAACATGATCATGCAGTGTGACGACGAATAGAAAGGGGGACCATTATAAAATCCGCGATTGGATAGTCGGCGTCGGCAATGACGCTGACCGCCGTCTCCCGCCCGCTACCACTGCGAAATTTTGTCCAAGTACCTAGGTAGGTAGGCATGCGGCTGAAACTGGTTTGGGCAGACGGACAGCAAGCACACAGGTAGGTAGGTAGGGTGAACATGAGGAGAGAGCCCCATGTTTCATGCCTACACGCCCCCTACCATGCGCTCAGTGCTGGATAATCGGCATGACAGCCAGCAAGCAAGCACTACAGCTGCGTATAGAGATAAGTTGATAAGTTCGCAGGCGGAAGACGCCATTCTTTATTTCGAGGCCAAGCTCAGTGTAAGCCAACTACCTATCCCCTGACCCCGACTGCCTACCTAAATATCTAATGCAAGTAAACAGCCCCCCCCCCCTTTCATGAGCACACAGATGGATGGTACGCAGAGCTTTACTAGGGGAAAGCCTACTTAGCTGCTAGTCTGATCATAATAGGTCGAACAGGTTAGTCACGGCACCGACCGGCCTGCCTGTCGGGAAAGCAAGACAGGTATTCATTTGTTCGGTTTTTCCTGACCGCTTGACCGCCCCTTAATCGCTTAACTCGGCAGAGAGAAGAAAAAATATCATTCGTTCTCGGCCTCCATCTCAGCCAGCCAGTCTACCTACCTACCTACGAGTCCGATGTCTTTGCGGCTATGGTTCAATGGTACGTAGAGGTTGTCAAAAGACCTGATGAAAAAATATGTGGACGCAAAGTCCATGCTGGTATCGATGGACCTTGACGCGACGTGACATGACGACTCTTACTGGCTGAGTGGTATCTACATACGTGAGGTAAGACGTAAGTGCTCAGCAGCAGGACACCTGGTTGGGAGTAGCAGTAGACGCAACCGTCCGTCAAGACAAGCAAGCCTTCAATCCTGCGAAGGGAAAGGAAACGAGCCCGTACTAACGAGTATTGCGTATGTGTGTACGTAGGATCCTTGGAATGATCACTGCTAGCATACCTTAGAGATGAAGAGATAACTGAACAGTGGAAGATGTGCACATTATTGGTTTGGTTACGTACTGCTTGCTTCCCGTGCTAACAATGGTTTAAGATAGGTACGGTACGATATGATATAATGGTCACTTGCATATAGGAATCGCGTACAACTCAGGCGGGTCTCGAATCCCTGTGCTCATCAGGGCCACGAAATATCACAATGCAGAGTGCATTCCTACAGGTGGCCTAACTCCTAACAATCCATTACTTCTGTTGTAGTAACTGCTCCTTCGACCTAGTATTCATTGGACGCCAGGGGAGAGGGCTGCACCGGGAGGGAGTGTACCCGGAGAGGGATGTATTGCCTTGGAGACCGGAATACGAATTACCCATGGCCCTCACGTAATTGAGCAGGCTGAGGCTAAAGAGTTTTGCCAGGTTCCGTGGTCTACGAGTTTGTGATATGAGGTGGGTGGCGAGGGGAGGAAGCAGATGTTCAAGAACCTGACAATATTGACTACGATGAATACAGGGCAGGCACAGACGAGAGAAGATCAAGGCACATTGGGTTTGAATCCCTCACAATTGGTAGGGGGCTGATAGATCAATTGATCTCAATTCACTGGCCAATCAAGCCTGTTCATGATAAGCATGAACGGATATACCATAGAACTCCAGCCCCATGCGTGAAAAGTCATCCATTTGCCGAATCCCTGATTTTGTTTTGTCCCAGACCGGATCTTTAGTGACCAGCCAGAGTGTGGGCCCGGCGGCGATCTCTCTCCTCGGCGATAGAGAGCTTGACACCCTTGCCCTTGGGCAGAGAGACCCACGGACGCTCGGAGCCGATGACGAAGACGTTGGCCTCACGAGTGGCGAACGTGTTGTCAATGGCGTCCTTGATGTGGACGATGTTGAAACCACCATCGTGTCTCTCACGGTGAGTGATAACACCAACACGACCCATGTTACGACCACCAGTAACCATGGCGATGGCACCCGTGTCGAACTTGACAAAGTCGGTGATCTTGCCGGTGGCCAGCTCGATCTTGACAGTGTCGTTGACCTTGATGGAGGGGTCAGGGTAGCGTATCCTGCGTAGGCGAGGCATCACGTTAGCAAGCAGAAGAGGATGGGGGGACATACCAGCCATCAGTTCGAAGCTCGATCTCATCGGGAAGGGTGGTTCAACCAAAGCTTGATCCAACGGCTGAATGATGTCTGACAGAACTTACGTTCTAGCATCGTGCGTGACCAAGAATGGGATTCCGCCCTTGCCAAGCTGGACGCGCTTGACCTTGCCCAGCTTGTACTCGGCCTCCTCAGCCTGAATGCGGTGAACGGCAAATCGGCCCTTGGTGTCGTAGACGAGACGGAAGTTCTCGCCCGTCTTCTCGATGGTGATGACGTCCATGAAGCCGGCGGGGTAGGTGATGTCGGTTCGGACCTTGCCGTCGACCTTGATCAGGCGCTGCATGAGGATGGACTTGGTCTCGCGGTAGTTCAAGGCGTACTTCAAACGGTTGCGGACGAAGATGATCAGAGGGAGGGCATCGCGGGCCTTGTGAGGACCGGCCGAGGCCTTAGGGGCGTAGACACCCGAGAGCTTGTCGAGAAGCCAGTGAGAGGGGGCGCTAAGGCGCTTCTGGTGCTTCTTTCTGCAATCCGAGGAGATCTAGTCAGCAGCTGCGTATATTGAGGGCGCATGGAGGTGTAGAGGCAGTTGCCAAAATCGTAATTTAAAGTTCGCACGCCACGGTGGTTGCGATACCAGCGCGGCAAGCGAACAGCAAAATACCACAAAGGCGACGACGAATGGATTGATGACTGAAGGCCCAGATAACAGCAACGCTTCAGAAATGGGATCTACTTACGGTCCTCTACCCATTTTGACTGATGGTTAGTACTTGATGGTCGTAAGAGATCGTGAAAGGAACGAGGGGGAGAGGAATTGAGGTTGGAATCTTTTTTCCTTTTGGTTGGGGCCCCGTTGGATGGAGCGAAACTAAGAAATTCGCTTGTAAAAGTTCAGGACCCAATTGGAAATTGTGGAAGAGCGCAATGTGTGTGCCCTAGAGGACGCTAGAGGTGCAATGGGTGGTCAGTGCACTGTAGATACGCTGATAAGAAATCAACGCCACAGTCCGACGAGGCGCGGGGTTGGCCCCGACCCCACTAGCCACAATATATGGAGCGTGACTTCAGTTGCAGCAATTGCAGCACCTGCAGTTGCCGACTCTCTCTGTCCAAGGTTCTTAGGTACTTGCTGAGCTGCTTACTTGAAAGCGATCTTGAAGTCTTGGAAGCAAGTACTTCACCTAAATCAGGTTAGGAGACAGTCAGACAATGGAAATGCCAACTACAGCGGGGAGCCTATCAAGCATTGACAACTATCAGCCACCTGACATGAAAAGGACGGCTCTGGCCGTACTACTACTACGTCACAGGTAGTTGGAGAGGGAGCATACGACGATTGCATGATGCTATATTTGAGGGTGTCGGCCTTGGACGGTTTACCTCGTACGGTGCTGTTGGTAAGGGGGTAGGTAAGGGAAGTAGGCAAGGGAGAGGCTACTTGACCCGTGATCCGGGATAACTTATGGTTATTTCTTACCAATCATCTCTACCCACAATAGGGATCCCTTCCCCTCCAATTAACCGAAGCTGAAATGAAGGGAAATCTAAACCTGGAAGGACGAGCATGGTCAAAGCAGACCTACTATGTATGCAGGCGTGATCGATATATTATGCAATCAGCCACACTTCAGTCAACAACAGCCTACCTAACCATCCTGTTCAGAATACGAGCTCGTTCCTCACCGATACCGGCCAGCAGCAGCAGCAGCAGCAACAACAACTGTAAGCAGGTCAGTGAGTGACTGATTGGGGTAAATTGATAGATACGTAGGTAGATATCTGATAATCTACAGCCTCGAGTCGACTAGTTTCTGTCTGTCTTGTCTCTTCTCGAACGGGGATCATCGCGTGTATATGATGTATATGTTCCTTTCCTTGCCGTATTTTCGTTCGCTTGCTCGCACGCACAATGTCCGGTAATGACTGAAGATGCTAAGCTATCACCAAGTTTCAGAGCCCCGCTCCCAGTCCCAGAATGCCCCCATCCGTTCCCCAATACCATGGCTTGCTCATGGCGGGACTCTATCGTTGGTTAGGTTCTTGAGTACCTGCCCGGCATCACCGTTGCCCTCTCTAGTATTGTCGAACGGGCACCTCCAAAACATAGCAATAGCCAGCTGGCCTAACCAAGCAAGCATGGGCAGACTCGTGAAGTAGGTAGATGGTAGGCAGGTCGTTCCGTGATGCACTGCTCCGCGTGATGCATTCTCTTCTTCGGAATCCCGTCGTGGGTTAGACTTGTAGCGTAAAGCCCACATCTGTCATCCCATGGCGTAAGCAAACCCACACACACACACACACACAAACACACACACGCACATATACATATGTGTACACACACCATCATCATCATAATCATCATGACAAGTCGTAAGTTAGGCACGTGGTGGATGATGCCCAGCAGCCGCCACGGAACTGGCACAATTCGCCACTGGCTGTATATGTTAGTTCGCTCGCTCGCCCTCTTTCAAAGCGTTGGCTGGCTCTGCTCTTTTGTTCGTTCCCGTCTGTCGAGGTCATATTGAGCCATCCAGGATGTTTTCCTCGGTCAATTGATGGGCCATTGCCTTCGGCCTCCTTGAACTGCAATCTCCTCATCCTTGACCCCGTTTGTCGGACGGTTGATCGCCCGTAATCTGTGTATCGTCTAGTAGAAGGCGCGAGATGTCCATTTCGCCAATAGCGCCGGACGCCAGCGCTCCTCCTACGCCCTCGCTCCAGTAAAATCCCGACGCCGCTACGTGCGCGTGCGTATGCGCGTGCGTATGTGTATGCGTATGCGTGGAAGATGAGTCCCGGGACTGTTCTGCATTGAGGGATACAGAGGATGGCGGCAGCAGTGACCAGCGAGGGACATCGTCCTTGGAATTTGTGCGGTTAAGCTGATGGGGTTCCAGGAGCGCTGACTTCGTGACAGATACGTTGTTGAGCGAGTTTCCAATGGCCATGTTGACCGATGGCTCCAGTAAGTTATTGTTTGGACTAGGACCGGGGCCGGATGACCCGGGCCCTGATTGCTCCTTGACCTGCATCGCCGTCTTCTCCGTACTAGCGAATCTCTCGGGGTACTTGTTACGCAACCGGTCCCGGAGATCTGTGGGCTGCCGACTCGAGAGATTGAACCGCGGATCCCTCTGGATCTTGGTCCACTGCGGTCCGTAGAGCTCGAACCCCTCGAGAATCTCCCTGTCGTCCTGCTCCGAGAACGGCCGCCGCTCCCTCCGATGTGATTTCTTGAACGGGCCCTTGATCCCAAGCTCGGCCAGGTCTTCCAACTTCTTGCGGTGTGCACGGCTCTTGCGCTGTTTTGGCGCCCCCGAATCAGAGTCGTTCTGTACCGACTGTGCCCTCTCCATGTCGACGTCTTCTTCGGGCTCATTCAGGATATTTTCCGACATCAATCCCTTCCTTGGCTTGTTCTCGCTCATCATGGCAGCCTGCTTTTCCTTGGCAGCTTCCTTCTTCGCCATCAAGTTGGCACGGAGCTCTTCGGGGCAACAGGTGCGAAACCTGTCCTTCAGGTCCCCCGCCGACCTCTCGTTGAAGTTGTACTCTTTGTCGGCCAGTATATCGGTCCATCTTCCCACGCCATGCTTGCTCACACCTTTGAGCAAGTGATTTGTTTCCTCCTCGGACCACTTCCGTCTCGGTTTTGCTGCCCGCCGCTTAGCTTTTCCCGTAGGTGTCTTGTCGGCCTCGGGTGAAGGACTAGGCGCAGGCCTGTGGCTGTTACTGTCTTCGGGGCCATTCTGTATCTCCGGTGATTTCGTGATGTTCAAGGCTTGGGAAGGTTCGGAATGGGGTCGATCATCGAAGGATCCGGATGAGATGGGCGGAAACAAGGCGGCGTTCAACGGCGGCTCGAGCAAGCCGACAATGATGGGAGGGAAGATGTGCTGCTGTGTGCCTGATTTCTGTTTCTTCAATGGCTGCGGCAATTGCACAAAGTCTTCTTTGGAAGGGCGTTTCTTGGTGGTCAAATCCTCGGAGCAATCGAGTGTGGGCGTGTCATCCAGTATCATGCGCAGATCTTGTGAAGAGATGTGGTGGAGGGTACGATCCGTAGTGTAACCACTAGGTTCTCTCCGCTGCCCGGTTGTGGATGCCGATCCCTCATCTCCTACCGGATACAGCGATGGTCTTGGCTGCTGCTGCGCGGCCAATTGACCACCGTTGGTATCCGCTGTTCCGTCTGATCTCCGGCCAGCATCGGGCTCAATGGGGTGGGGACGACCGGAAGCCTTGGGAAGACTGAGGCCCTTAATGGGAGGTAGCTCAGCATGGTGAGGCCGTGGGGTTGCCGTCGACTCGTTCAGCAGGTGAATCAGTCGCGGCTCGATGGTAGCCATCGTAAGCGGGCCGGATCAGACGGGAGAAGAGGGGCATTTGGGCAACGAGGCCGGGGTTTCACGGGTTGGAAACAAACGTGAGGGGGAAGGGTGGGAGAGATCTGGAGAAAGAGGACCGGAAGAATATGAGGGGGAGGCGAGGAGAAGAGAAAAGGCAAGTATAAGAGTGAAACGGGAACTCGGTGCTACATAAACTTAAGGTGAGGTTGTCAGAGTGGCATCGGAGTCAGCATGAGAAACATTGAAGATATGAATGCTAGCACTGAGCAGACCAGACCCTCAATGTCGTCGTGCCCTAGCTACCGACTAGGTAGGCTTTGTTTCTGTAGCTCCTACAGTAGGGAGGTAGTTAGCCTGGGTAGCTCTCAACCCGTGGTTTATGATAACTTGTATTGTCAAGGTTGCAATGAAACCTCAAAGAACGGCAGAGGGACGAATTAGAAGAGCAGGGAGAGCGTGGGCGTGCATAGACACCCATGCGACTTTTAACATGTAGGTTTAAGCACGGCGAGCTATTTCTAGTATGCGGAGGCGATCCGAGTACGTAGAGGAGTAGGTAGGTACATAGGCAGCTGGTAGGCCGGTAGGCTGGGAGGCTGGTGGGTATAGATATAGAGGCTCTAGATATAGGGGTATAGATATGTAGAGTACCTATGGGGATGGGGATGGGGATGGGGATGAAGATGGAGATGGAGATGTTGAGGTATAAAGATATAGAGTATGTGGGTATGTAGGTACGTAGATATGTACGAGGTAGGAGTGCAGTATACGGTAGACAAGTCCAATGCACACAAGCAGGCAAGATGACTATAGGTACACAGGTAGGTATGGGAGTGGGAGTGGTCTATGATACCTATCAACCCACGAGAAGAGAATACCTAGGTAGCCTCGTGCGTCACAGTTCACCTGCAGTAATTTATCTAGGGAGGAAACAGTAGACGTCGGTACAATCTGAGCAGCGTGAGCATGGAAGTATGGAAGGTCGATTTGAGAGGTTCCCGGCGTAGATGAGTTTGATAATGCGTCTCTAGGTTCGAGCTGTTCTTGTCCGTTGGTATCCGTTGGTAAGGTATGGTCTGAATTGCCCTCGCTCCCATGTGATGCGAGAGGAGGTAAGGTTCTCTCTATAGAGGTATGTAGGTATGTATGTAGGTATGTATGTAGTAGGTCTGTGTGTATGTATGTATGTATACCAGGTACCTACATACTTACCTAGGTAGGAAGTATGCACTTACGACGACCTACCCACCTGCTGCACCTTAGCTTTATTCAACCTTGAACGTTAGGGAGCACATGCCTGCGACTTGGACGGGAGTTTCGAATCTTGGAGTATCCGTCACTTTCGTTCGTTCGTTTGTTCGTCGTTGTTCGACAAACATTGAACGCCGAACGCCTGCCATGACATGTCGGTTACGGAGGGACTAGGAGGGATGCAGGATGTTCAAGATGCTCAGGATGTTCAGGATGTTCAGGGAACGACGGAAATCCCCCCACCTTCCTCCCCCTACCGTGCAGCGGTGCTTGCAGTGGTGCTTGCAGTGGTGCTTGCAGTGGTGAGTGCCTGCAGTGCGCTTCCCCCCCTTCCCCCCCTTCCCCCCCTTCCCCCCTTCATTCCCCCCGTCCGTCCCCGGTTAGCCCGGCCTGAACACCCCATTAATAGCAGGCATTAATACGCGATTCCGGAAGCGCTAGCGGTGGGCTCCGGTGAGACTCAGAGGGACCTTGCCAGAGTCGTCTATCCCAAACGCTGAACCGCGGTTTTGGAACATACGGTGTTGTGCGAACGGCAAGGGATGGGGGCCGGAATCCGGCACTAGAGACGCAACGAAACGAAACGAAGATGCGCCAAGGGGTCTGTTGGAATCAAGGGAATTCAAGGTGAGGGAGGGTTGAAGTCGTCCTTATAACATAACTCGCACAATATATTATATATATTTATATCATATATATATTTATATATATAATACATAATAACCACCTAAATATACGCAAGTACGCAAGAGATCGCAGGTTCGCAAAGATCGAAATTCCAATCACTTGGCAGGGCCTCGGCAAAGCATTGGCAAGCATTTGCAATGGAAGGCCACACATGACCTACTACATGCGTACGTACGCACATGCAGACACGCATGCATATACCTTGGCTACTTCTAATACTAGGCAGGTACTATTACATATCATTAACTCCCGATGTCCCTATAACCAGACCGTAGAAAAGAGGTGCGAGCTAAGAACGGCATTGAGCTGCTCGTCTGCCGCCCGAAAGGACCCCGAAAGGGAACCTTTAGAGGGATTAACCTCGAGCCTCAATCTTAATTGGACAGTAACTAACCTGTTAATGATGTGCGTGTTTATCTCCGGTAAGTATGGATCGCCTTCGACGCAGCCGGGTGTTTAAAGGGGGGACCAAAAGCTTTTCTGCATTCTCGAATAATATCGTTTCTGTTTTTAATGATCCAGGCCAGGATCTTATATCGGCCCTGCGTATGCACATAATCTGTAAGGTATTGTTACGATAGCCATAGGTGCAATACTACATACAGCCAGAATGTACATACAAGAAGATAAGGATAAGGAACAGGACAAGTGGGTCCAGCACTGAAACCGCAGCACCTACCAAAGTAATAGTTTTCCTGCTTCTGCTATTTTAATTCCTTCCTTTCCTTTCTTTTTTAGCTTAGAATTTTATATAACTAATGGAATTCGGATTTGCGAAACGAAGCCATAATAATCCGTAATATAATTTTAAGCTTATCTTTTTATTTGGAAAGGTTTATATAATATCCCATATCCGAAAAAAACAATTATAAATTAAAGCTACAGCTTAAAGCGCATTAAGAATTATCTTAAATATTCCATTAAAAATCGATAAACGAAAATTGCCGGAATACGAATTAATAAATCCGATCCTTATAATAATACAATTATCCGAAAAAACGGCTAAAGCCGTCTTATAAATACGCAAAGAAATGCGATTTCATGCATTTATTTTTGTTCGAAATATTTATTTAGGATTTAACAAAATACCGAAAATACAATTGCAACAACGGTTGAATTACGTAGAAATTGCTCCCTTTATTTCGGAAAAGACCGTTATTTATAACAAAAAAAAAGATAAATACGAAATTATTAAATAATCCATTTATTATAAACTTAAGAACGCGGCTGCCGAAAACGATATGAAAAAGTTTACTGCTATATTTAAAAATGATAAATTTTACGAAGACCTATTCGATAAATTCGAAGAATTAGCTGTTATTTATGATAAGAAAAAAAGCGAAACGGGTTTTCCTTTTATTGCCTTAATTAAAGCTAAAAAATTTGCTTTTCTTAGCATTAATGAAACCTTAATTTTAATAGCGTTTAAAAACCTTTACGAAAAGGATTTAAAGGCCCTTTATTAAAAGGTAAAAATGCGTATTTTAATGATAATGGCTACTTAATTATAAATCGAAAAGATAACCGATTTCGTTATAAAATTAAATCGATCCATTCAAATCTTTTTTTATTAGGCATATCATTTTAATAAATTTACGGAAAGCGAATTAATTTTTTATAATGCCGAAAAAAACACCAATCTCGATAAAAACATTTAACTATTAACCGATTAATTAAAAAAGCAAACCTATAATATACTAAATAAGAATAAGGAAATTAATGTTTTAAAAAAACGCTTATGCAATACTAACTTATTTACCGGAATTTTTAATGCCTTAGGTACCAAGAAAAAAAGTAATAAGCTAAACGTTTCCGATTTTTACGCCGACGAAAAATAAAACAAAGTAAACTTCGAAAATTAATATTAACAAATACAAAATCGTTTTAAAATAAACGCTAACCATTTTGCTAATAACGAAATAAAATTCGCGGAAATTAAGTCTTACTTAAAGAGCATTGCCATAAAAAATATCCTATTTTATTTCCGTCCCATTTATTCCGATTAAATTATTACTTTCGAAAATTTCATGAAACATTTTTGAATTAAATATAATAATTCCAATCAATTAAAAAAATCTAAAGCCGAATTCCATCGTTTAAAACTTAATAACTCTATCGATTTCGCTATTTTTAAGAATAATTTCGTACGATTAGCTAAAAAGTACCATAAGCCTAAGAAATCCTAAAAATTCGAATTCCATAAGAAACTTTCCATTTGTATCCGAATTGCCTTAATTAATTATTACTTAAACGATTTTGTTCCGTTTAATAAATACGTTTATTTTATAATTAAAATGGAATTGTTTTATAAATAAAAACAGCCAAATAAAATCGAACGAAGTGCTTAACGATTACGTCGCAAAGGCCGCGAAAAATTTAATAAAAGCGGTAACATTTAAGCAACCAACGGAAGCCCAAAAATTAATAATAATAACAATCGTAGTTAACGTTTTATTTCCAAATAAATCCGTTAATATGCATTTAAAAAAAAATGCTTTACTTATACCGAAAAGGAATATACTTTTCGCGAATGCCTTAAGAATTCCAACTATGGTTTAACCTTTTAAAAATATAAAGCGAAAATTAATAACATCGTCGATCGTTATATTAAATTGGAATTTAATTTGCATAAATTAACTTAAAATACCGATAAATCGGAAAAATAATTATCCTAAAGCATATGGATTTTTTTCCAAGGAAGTTATTACGAGGAAATATCGGAATTGAAATATTATTTAATTTTTTATAACAGATCCTTAAAAGAAAATCTTTATTTTTTATCAGTACCGTAATTTATAATGGATTATTATTAATTATTAGATCTTTTCTTAACAATATGGAAACAAATAGCTTTTTATTTATTAGTATGAATTTTGCGAAAAAAATATTAAAACGATTTTAAGCACCATTTATTATAGGTTTTACGCCTTATCGCGTAAAAAAATTTAATGAATAAGCCATTTAATTAATCGATATTTTTATTTTCCTAAACTTTCGAATTTATAAACGAAAACTTAACCGAATATCTTTTATGGTTTTGGACATAAAATACGATATTATTATCGGAAAAACATAATTCGAATAATACGAAATAATAATCGACTTAATAAACCGCAGGCTTTTATTTCTTAACGAATAATTAATTAAGCCCATTTATAATATTGCCATAAATGATGCTATCAGACCGATGCTTAATATTAAGGGCAAATTCCAGGCTAAAATATACCGGCGTTAAAAGTTAATAAATAAAAAAGATAAAAAACGCAAAAATAAAAAAAAAACGATTCGTTTCGCAAAAGACCCTTTCCAGATAATGGAATCCACCGAATACAAAAATAGGGCCGAAACTTTAAAACAAATAAAAAAGAAATTTAAGAACCTAGAAAAAATGCAATTTGTTTTTCTTATTTTAAAACATAATTATTTTTCATTATTTAAACCCATACTTTCCCGAATTATATAAAATAATATTAATAATTAAAAAAAAACTTCCATATTACGACAATCCCTTAAAATACGTAAGATAAAGAAATAATTCGATTCGGCAAACGAAAATAACTTCATTTCCGAAAAAAAGAAAAATTCCGAAAATGTATATCCGGAAAAAGATGCATAAGAACCTTATGTTTTTCGGAAAGAATTTTGCTGATATAAGTATCGTTTACCGGATATAGCTATAATTGAAGCAATAGCCTTTTAGCATTTTACGAAGAATTTCGAAATAAAAGCAAATATTATTATAATTATTTTATATAAAATTAATAAAATTATCAAAAATAAACGCAATCGAACCTTAATGCCTCGTAACAAAAAGAAACTTAAAAACCGAATAATTAATACAGTATTAAAAGTTTATTATAAATATTTGGATATATTTAGTAAAGCAAAATCGAACGATTTATTACTTTTTTAAAATAAACCTTAGAATAAAATAAATTATAAGATAAAGATTAAAGGAAATCCTAAGAATTTAAAATTTAGTTTTTTATATAAGATATTCCTTAAAAAGTTAGAAACTTATCGAAAGTATTTGATTAATAATATCCAAAAGGGCTTTATCGTTTTAAGCGGCGCCTTATGGGCTATATCCGTTTTAATAGCTCCGAAGCCTAAAGGAGGATTACGATTTTGCATGGATTTCCGCAAATTAAACGCCTTTATTATTAAAAACCGATATTCGTTATTTTTAATTAAGGAGACCTTGGCTCGAATTTCGAAAGTAAAGATTTTTATTAAGATAAATATTCAATAAGCCTTTTATTGTATACGTATCCGATCCAAAAACGAAAATCTAATTATATTTAAAACAAAATACGGAGCATATAAATATAAGGTATTCCTTTTTGGCCTTATTAACGGCCTTATTATTTTTTAACGGTTTATTAATAACGCATTATTCGATTATTTGAATAATTTTTGTAACGCATATATTAATAATATCCTAATATTTTCCGAGAATATGAATAATTACGTTTAGCATATTAATAAGATTTTATAACGTTTCCATAAAGCAGGGTTATAAATTAATTTAAATAAATGCGAATTCCATATAATAAAAATTAAGTTCTTAGGATTTATTATTAGTATATACGGAATCGTAATGAATTTCGCAAAAACGGCAATACTAAAGAATTGAAAAATCCCGAAGAATCTTAAAGAAGTACAATTCTTTTTAGGATTTTATAATTTTTACCGTAAATTCGTATACGAATATAATCAAATTATACAACCTTTAATAAAGTTGATACGTAAAAGTAAAATATTCGATATAACCAGGATAAATCGCATAACCGCCTTTAAAACCTTTAAAAAAAAGTTAATAACGGCATTTATATTGCGACATTTTTTATATAACCTGGAAACCAAAATTAAAACCGATGCCTTAAATGGCGTAATAGCCGGCGTATTTTTATAAAAAACCTTTAAAAAAAAAGATTGGCACTTAATAGCTTATTATTCCGAAAACATATAAGGTGCAAAGCATAATTACCTAATATACGATAAGGAATTAATAACAGTCGTATATATATTATAAATTTAACGACCGGAATTAATAGGCCTTTAACGTAAAAAGCCATTTTCGATTATTATCGATTACCGAATTTTTGAATATTTCATTATTAAGCAGATATTAAATATGAGACAAGCGGAATAGGCAAAAATATTGTTTTAATATTATTTTATAATCGAATATCGATTAAGGAAAGATAATATATTATTTAATATCCTTTTTCGCAAATCGGCGAACCTTAAGATATAAAAAAAAAAAAAAAATGCATACCGCATTATAATATTGTTTTAATAAGTATTAAGATACGTAAATAAGTTATAAAATAATATGAAAACCAATATAATTTCGATTTATGTTAATGCATTGTGCCTTTTAAATAAAAACCTCGAGTTATCCGATATGATTGGAATGGAATTAATCGATAAGGTTTTAAATGCGAATATAATATGTCCAAAGCTAAAAGTATACCGTAATTATACGAGGAATGCAAAGACCCGTAACTTCTTTATATAAGAAAGGTTGGTATTTTAAAAAGGTTATTTAGTAATACCTTTCGTTAATAATTTACGTACGCAATTATTTAAAGAAATATATTATTATATAATAACAGGATACCCTAGGCGTTATAAAATACGGAAATTGGTTTTAAAAAGATACTAATAATTAGGCTAGGCTATTAACGTTATTTAATTCGTAAATAATTATTTATGCAAGGCCTTTAAGAATTTTACGGATAAAATCTTAGGCCTATTGCATTTTTTGCTTATATTTATAAAACCTTAAAGTTATATTGTTATGGATTTTTATTTCATACTTATGGATAAGTTTGGAAAAAATAACGTATTCGTTATAATAAATCGTTTAAATAAAAAGTTTTGGAATATTTTTTATATTAAGTTAGCTATTGCCAAAAATGCCGCAATAATATATTATTACGGCCCTTATTATATATACGGAATATTATAAACTATCGTTAATAACTGAGGATTATAGTTTATCGCCGATTTTATAAACGAATTATTTAAATTATTCGGTATTAAATGAAAGCTGTTTTTAGCTGAATATTTTTAAACGGCAAATTAAGCCGAAATTATGAATAAATATATAAACCAATAATTGCAAGTTTTTATTAATTATTACCAGGATAATTGGTTTTTCGTTATATTCGTAATGGACTTTATATAAACGAGTTTAACCTATAAATCCATAGGATTATTCCTTTATAAAGTGGAGCTGGGATTTTTAATGCCCTAGCCCTTTAATTGAAATAAGCGAACCATTAATTTCGAGAATATTTCGGTTAAGGAAAAGCTTAATAAGGAAAAAGCATAGTTAATTGCCGATATATTGCAAAAATTCCTTATTTCCGTTTAAAAAGCATTTGTAAAGTTATAAGAACAAATATGTATATAAGCCAATAAATACCGCAAAAAACCGGATTTCGGTTTAAGAAATAGGGTATATATTTTAAAAAAAAAGGGTATATAAACGGATCGATTAAGCAATAAGTTGAATTATCCAATAATAAGGAACCATTATTAAATAATCGAAATAAACGGATATTCGTATAAACTTAATTTACCATCGTTATGGAAAGGTTTTTATATTTTTTATATAAACCGGTTACGGAAATTCCTAAATATTTTTTTATTAAGACAAATGCCCGATAATTCGGACGGTAAAAAAGTCGATCCTAATGGCGAAAAAAAATAAGAAGTCGATTAAGTATTATTATTACGTTTATATTACGGAAAGCTATAATATTATGTATAATGGAAAAAATAAAATCTAAATTCTGAATGGTATAATGCTAAAGGCTTTAAGAATAATCCGATTATATTATAAAAATATTACGACAAGAATCCGGAATAAGCAGGCCCTCCGGTACGACTTAAAACATAGCAACGAACCGTTAAATACGATAAATTTAATTTATCTTACGAGAACGATAATACGGCGGCGCTAATTTCTGCAAGAAAATTACGTAAGAAGAAATTTAATAAGGCTAAAAAAAAGTAATTAATGAAATGATTAATAAACTACCTTTAAATTAAATCAGCAATAGCGACTATAAGAAATATATAACGTTACGTACTTAAGTATTAAGAGCCCGATGGCATAATAGAGAAATGCGTAAATCCGAGGATACCTTTTTGTTATTTGGAAAGCAGTCGCGATTTGAATCCCGGCTGAACCATTTCTTTTTGCAAAAAAAAAAAAAAAAAAAGAAGCTTCGGGACGCGGCTTTTTTGGAGGGGGGGGTAATATTACGATAGCCATAGGTGCAATATTATATATAGCCAGAATGTACATATAAGAAAATAAGAATAAGGAACAGGACAAGTGGATCCAGCACTGGAACCGCAGTACTTATTAAAGTAATAGTTTTTTTGCTT
Source organism: Diatrype stigma (assembly GCA_022225965.2). NCBI lineage: Eukaryota > Fungi > Ascomycota > Sordariomycetes > Xylariales > Diatrypaceae > Diatrype > Diatrype stigma. Next base: position 522 of record JAKJXP020000037.1, on the reverse strand, counting down.
TTACTGTTTTGATTCCTTTCTTTTCTTTTTTCTTTAGCTTAGAATTTTACATAATTAATGGAATTCGGATTTGCGAAACGAAGCCATAATAGCCCGTAACAGGTATACTAAATCGTATGCCGCTATTTATATACGATTTAGAATATTCGTTAAGGCTTTAATCGCCTTTTGACCTATAATTTAACGGCTTCGCCATTAGGGTTAGGAATAAGCTAAATGTAATGTAAAAGCTAAATGTAAAATTCTCTACATGATTTTCCATACAAATTAGGTGTAACTTAATGTAATCCATCCTATGCCGATACTGCCTTATACATTAATATTGTCCGCCCGCATAAGTCGAATTATACAATAAAGCAGTACAACCTTTCACCACTCCCTACAGCGCCTACAGCGCCTACAGCGCCTACAGCACCTACAGCACCTACAGCACCTACAGCACCTACAGCACCTACAGCACCTACAGCACCTACAGCACCTACAGCACCTACAGCACCTACAGCACCTACAGCACCTACAGCA